>PVIY010018571.1:0-47350 GCA_004026745.1 Myrmecophaga tridactyla
AATGAAAGCAAGGGGTAAGGGGTATGGTATGTATAATCTGTTTTTTTTCTGTTTTCATTTTATTTCTTTTTCTGCTTTTTTTTTTCTTTTTCTGAATTGATGCAAATGTTCTAAGAAATGATGAATATGCAACTAAGTGATGATATTGTGAATTACTGATTATATATGTAGAAAAGAATGATCACATGTTAATGTTTTAGTTCGTTGTTAAATTTTTTTAATTAATAAAGAAATTAAAAACAAAAAATAATTAAAACAATCTATTATATAGAAATAAAAGTGACAAAGATTTATGTTCCAAGAAAAAAAAATTGTGTCATGTTAATCGAGGAGAAGGGAAAACGAATTGGCTTCCTTTTCAATTCATAGCACTGGGTGCCTCATGAAGCTTAGATGTCACTATTATATTTGATGAGCAATGTATATTAGAATTTTAAAAATGAAAATTGATTGCTCCAATCACCTATTAACCTAGGACATGTGGTGGAGTTCACATCTAATTTCATAAATTCTTTTTGTTTTGCACTTTTTGCTCTGTTACATTTGGCTGGTAATAATAGATTCCCCCCCTCCCGTGGAAACTTCCTTGATTGTCAGTACATCTCCAAAGGCATAATCATGATATATTAAAAAATAATCATGTAAATTTTAATCATCTCGTTTACATTTTCCAGAATATTCTTAACGATGAGGCTCTTTATTTTTAAATGTTGATTGGGGCTTTTCTTGGTTTGGGATAAGGTAATTGTATGTAAATTATGTTATTTGACACTTTTAGTTTAAATCTAGTGTTGTAGCAAGACTTGGTATTATTGCCATAACAAGGAAATGGTTTATAGTTTTGCCTGGGAAAAGCCCTTTTTTAAAATCATTCCTAACCCCTACCAGTTTTAAAACTGAGGTAATATATGGTTGAAGACTGCTACCTTTTCCTAGATGAATAGAATAAGTATTCACACTGGGGAAGAAAATTGTTTGATCTTGAGATATAAATATTTACTAATGATAACCAAAGAATGATAAGAATTAAAGTGTTATTTTAAAGTTAACTTTTTTTTTAATTTTGAAAAATTTACGTAACCATGTCTTTTTTTGCTGGCAGTGATAGAAGTGTAAGGTTAAATTATATTAACACATTATCTTAAAAATCACTGTTTGCACATTTTTACCATTTACATCCCTCATATTTTACTTCCTTCTCTTTCCAATTTTTTTTTAGGCATGAAAAAGACCTTGATATTCTGCCCTTTGAGTTAGTAGGACAATTGGGAGAGAGGAAAAGCGGGAGTGGGATGAAGAATAGGAGGGGTTTGACGGCTGGAGGTCTAGTCCATTTAGTTCTTGTGCTGGATGGGCTAATTGCCGGTCTTGTTGGGCAGACACGTGCGTATGAGGGCTTCTGTCACCACGAAGGGGTTACTGTTGGCAGAGGGGCAGTGGTCTTCAAAGTAACCCTTTTTATCCTGGCGGACGGGCCGGGAAATGTGGATGCTGGCGCCACTGTTGGCCACGCCAGCAGAGAAATCATTGATGTTGGAGGTTTTGTGGAACCAAATTAGGCCCCGGACGTTGTCCAGGCCCCCTTGGGGTCATAGGCGCGGATGTGGTACTGGTGCCACTTTCTTATCTTCTCGATGGACTTCTCAGTGTACTTCAGACCATTCTCTTCTCGCATGGCCTTGGTGCTGAAGTTGGTATGGTAGCCTACACTGATCCAGTTCCCAGGAATGGGCTTAGGATTGACGGTTGCTGTCACACCCAAGTATTCATATACACAATGCAAGATGAAACGGGCCACCCAGAGATGATCTCCCATGTCAATTCCTTCACAGGATCCTACCTGGAATTCCCACTGGGCAGGAATGACCTCAGCATTTATTCCCGCGATCTTGATGCCTGCGTACAAGCAGGCCCAGTATTGAGCCTCCACAATGTCTCTGCCATAGGCTTTGTCTGCTCCCACACCACAGTAATATGGGCCTTGGGGCCCAGGGAAGACTTTGGAAGGCCAGCTGAAGGAGTGTACGTCTGTCCCCATCAGGATATATTCCTGCTCCATTCCAAACCAAGGATGCTGGTTGCTCACCATATCCGTTTTCCATTTACAGGAGTGCCATAAACTGGTCTCTGCAGGCTTTCAGTTGTACTTGAAAACTTCACAGAACACCAGCTTGTTGGGGTCCTTGTGGAAAGGGTCTCAAAACATGGCAGCAGGCTTGAGATACATGTCACTGTTGGGGCCTTCAGACTAGAAACTACTGGAGCCAACAAAATTCCAGTCAGGCAGCTCTTCTATACACTTAGGTTTGCTGTCCAGGGTGCGGGTCTTACAGCGCAGTCCTTCTCCAGTGCCTTCGATCCAGATATACATGGCTTGGACTTACTCACCCTGAGGCAGAGCCATGTAGAACTGCTTCATGCCTGTATTCAAGTGGGAACTTGCTGAGGTGGTCATGGTGGAAGGTGTTCTGTGCAGCAAGCAGGGCAGAGGGAGGGAAGGCCACGAGAGCGAAGTGAGAGGAGGCCAGGTATGCAGGTCACACACTCGACTCTTCTCTCTTTCTCGGCTCTCTTCTCTTTCCAGTTTTGATTAGAAGATTGCCTCCATATTATTCCTTTAATAGTAGGCTGACTTTTCAAAGCACTTGATCAGAGGATGGTTTTAGTTGGAAGTGAAAATCAAAGCATAATTGTGCCCTGTTTCTGATCACTTTACCTGAAATAAATTGAAACTTGCAGGGCTAAGGAAATACTCAGGTCCATTGCAGGAATTCTCACTTCTCGTGAAATACATACACTAACTTTTTAAAAGTTATGTGTTTAAATATTTTACAAAGCTGGACAGATAGTTTATGTTATTTGTCATAGTATTGAATATTATTGGAGTAATTGCTTTTATTTTCACAATACCAGTAAACCTTATTGACAGGGCATGCTAAACTAAGAGCATAACTATGATGGAATATGCTGAGAGTGTCTTGACTTTCAAAGCAACCATAGTCAACTAACTTGTACACACATACGATTTCTTGCCAAACTGTGACCTGACTATTCTCTTTAGAGTGTGGCCAAATAAAATAGCCAACAAGTAAATTCATATTCAATTAAATTTTTTATATACCTGGAATGATCCAAGCATTTGAAAACATGTGTTCCTATATGTCATATTGTGTTCCCTGGTAGTAATTATTATTGACAAACCTTTCATTCTCAAAAGTTTCTTGGTTTGGATGAGAAATTATAGTTCACCCCACCCAATTAGATAGGTAATGGGGATATAAAGCATTTACAGAAATTGAGATAAAGTGAGCCACAGTAGCTGTAAATGACAAGAGATTGTTGGAAATTTCACCGCCAGCTGGGTACTGGAAAGCCTTAGAAAGGTAGGTGTACAACAATGTGGCCAATTTGTCCTTATGGAGGAAATTTTCAGTTTGTCTTGATTTAGCCAGTCTAAGCAGGGATTGTCATTTTACTGATACACTGACCATTTATTTCTGTTGGACGGATCTGTCATAATTGTGCCTCATCCCAAGTATAACAAATTGAACTCTAGATAAAAAAAAAATAATTGTTTTTCTATTTGCTATTAGCTCTTATAAATCATTATGTGCTTCTAGAAACTAAGGTAGTTACTTGGCAGGACTATGTTTTACACATGGTAAGTGATAATTTTTTTTTCTTATTGATTAGATTTTTCTAGATATGACATTTGGTTCAGGAGGACACACAAGAGCCATTCTACAGAAGGAGTCAAATATTACTCTGTATGCCCTAGATAGAGACCCAACAGCTTATGCAATAGCTAAACAGCTTTCAGAATTGTATCCGTAAGTACTATTCTTATGTATTTCTTTAATTTTGGACCTGAAAAGTTTTTGTAGAGCTCTGTTTATCACCTTGGAATTTGTTCTACTTTGCATAATACTCTATACCTCATTCCACTAGATATTCCCACCCTTTTTTTTTCCCAGTAAAAATTGATGTAAATAAAATATGCATTTAATGATATGACTGCTTTATTCTTTCTGAATTCATGAAAATAAGTACAAAACCGCTCTGGTTACAAGATTAAAGGTGTGTTGAAATCCACCCATGAATAATATTATGACAAGTAGTCCATAGTTATAAAATAATTGTTAAAGAATTTTGAGTTACAGTTTCCAAGAATTTAATGGAGTAAATAAATAAGCATGTGAAGTTCTGCAGAATTTAGGAAGTCAAATACATCAAACTAATGTAGTTTTTTCTCTAAATGCTTTCTGAAATTGCCTTGTAAATTTAGAGTTATCTATCCCTCTGTCATTAACAATAGGGTCAGATTTAGTGAGCTTTCACTATAGAGCTTTCAGAAAATATAAAGTACTATGTTTTACACATAGTAAGTGATAATTTTTTTGTTGTTGTTGATTAGGTTTTTCTAGATATGACATTTGGTTCAGGACACACAAGAGTCATTCTACAGAAGGAGTCAAATATTACTCTGTATGCCCTAGATAGAGATATATAAACATCTTCCTTTAAAGAAAAAAAATGAATTAGGAAGTTAAGTCTATATATTATAGTGTTTTAAAGCCATCATCCTAAGAAGAAAAATATCTTGGAACTAAGATGGCTATTACCAAATATGTGAAGGGCTGCTTTCAGAAATGGGGATTATTCTATTCTCATATGCTCTAGAGAGACTGGAGTAAAAAAAATAGATGGTAGTTACAGAGATAAATTTGGACTTGATGTACTCTAGAATACATCAGTGGCCCAACAATGATATGGTCTCTTATGTGAAGTAGCAAAAGTATGACCATGGAAAAATTTAATCAGAGAGGGTAGATAATTGGATTACAATCTAGAATAGTTTTTCAGGTCCCAGACTCTGCAAATCTAATTAATATGATTGTCTTCCTGAATAAAAATGTAAGAAAAATATGCATAGACTTTTGTTTGCAAAATCAAGGGGTGTATACCAATCAATTGGCCATGCCCTCGACCCTGAGGCTTACTCTTGTGATGCTTATGTAGGTAGAGGAGAAGTTTAGACTTCCTATAGTCATGCCTAAGAGTTACTTTTGGAAGACATCTTTTGTTGCTCAGATGTGACCTCACTCTCTCTAAGCCCAGCTCTGCAAGTGAAATCATTACCCTCCATGCTATGTGGGACATGACATCCAGGGGTGAAAGTCTCCCTCGTGACATGGGAGATGACTCCCAGGGATGAATCCTGCCCTGGAAACCTGGGATCAATGATTCCAACCTAACCAAATGAGGGAAAAGAAGTGTAACTAATAAAGTATCAGTGGCAGAGAGAGTTCAAATACAGTCGAGAGGCTACTCTGGAGGTTGCTTTTACACAAGCTTCAGTTAGATCTTGCTACCTATCATAACCTGCCAACCCCCAACCAGGACCATTCCAGCCAATCCTTAAGAGTACCTAGGGCAATATAAGATTCCATAAGGGTTCCATGCACTAGAGTAATTTTCCAGAAACCTACAACCTCCAGATGTGTCCCTAGTCCAGGTAAGTCCTGAAACCTAGAGGGCCCAGCCGCTCCAGAACATGAGATAGTTCCATCTCCCTATGCCATATAAGCGATAGACCCTTCCAATATGGAAAATTTAGAATGGCCATAGCCCACACACCCCCAAAGAGAGGGATGGAAATATCAGATGGGATGGTGGAGTTATACAGGGAAGATAGGATTTAACAAATGAGTCTAGCAGCAGCTAGAAGTAAAAACCTAAAATTGTGGAATTGTATCCCATGTCAAACTCTGAAATACGTTCTGCAACTAATTCTGGTGCTATGCTTTGAAATTTATTGCTTTTATATATATGTTATTTTTCACAAAAAAAGGAAAAAAAGTCGATTGTGATGATAAAAAAAATACTTAAGCCTTCTAGCCTCCTATATTCTGGAGCAGCTAGAAGGAAAAATCTGAGATGATGGTATGGTAGCCCATGACAAACTCTGGGATCTGTCCTGTAACTACTTGTTGAAGAGTGCTTTGAAAACTATTGCTTTTTTTTTTTTAATTTCTTTGCTTTGTTTATATGTTATACTATACAACAAAAAAAGATTAAAATATTTATATATATATATAAAAAATCAAGGGGTATATAGAACCCTTGAACCAACATTTGGCCCAGAGTCAAATTCTTCTAATAATATGAGGATATGGTTGAATGACATGATACTAATTTTTTATTAATTAAAATAAAAATTTTAATCTTTTTTTGTCATCCTGAAATGTAACTTACATGTACTTTCTTTAAGAAGAACTTATACTTTGTGAAACATCTTATGAATTTATTTAATTATGACCTGAGGATTTATGAAGTGTAAGCCTCCATTATATTTCACTGCCTTAGAAAAACTGAATTTTCTTAACTATTTTTGTTTCTTAAGCCAGTGATTCTTAATTCACTTGTTCCAATGTCTCTCATTCCTTCAAACACCCTACTTTCTCAAATCAAACTTTATCAGGTATGATTTTATACTTGAAGAGAACTTTGAGGCTATATATTCTGTCTTGTATTTAGAGATTGGGGAAAGTATCAGATAGACAGATGAAGTGATTTGCTATAGATATACATGACTTAACAGAGATAAAATTGGGACATTTATTCTGACCCATAATCTAATACTCTGATTTTATTAAATTTTAGTAGCCAAATTAGTTGGTTGGATAAACATTAAAAAATTTCAAATAAAAAATACCTAGGAAAGGACATGGGAAGTACTATTCCATTCATGAAAACACCTAAAACTATATAAAAGACTTAGTAATAAATACAACAAGAGAGGCACAGTTCTTAAATGAAAAAAAAAAGTATATAATTTACTTAAACAGACCTGAACTAAAGGAAAGATATAGTAAGATATATTTGTTTTGGGGTGGAAAGAATTAATGCCATAAAAAATGGCACAAATCTTCTTAGACTTTTGGATTTCATCAACAAAATGACTCCTTTTCCAAATATAACAAATTATTTGAAGAATAAAAAAATAAATCAGAATAGTCCAGGAATAAGGAATGAATACAGATAAAAACTAAAATAAAAGATTTTGGAAAAAAATAATAAAAAAGCTAAAGACATCCCAAGAGACCGTTCTTTGAAAATAGCAACCTCTCTTTTGAGCCTGATTAAGGGAAAAAAGAGCGAGAGATAAGTGCCTAGGATTGAGAGCAAAGATAATAGATATAAAATAAGTTAATTGCAAGATAATATAACTGCAGTTCTGAGGTAACAGATGTGAAACCTCAATGAAATGAATGATGTCTTAGCAAAATATCAATTACTGAATTTGACTCAGTTGTGAAATTTGAGTAGGTCATTACCATAAAAGAGATTAGAAAAGTAAAGTACATAGAAAAAATGCACCATGACCAAATGGATTCTCAACTAACTCTTCAAAAATAGGTAAGAGCGGGCGGCTGCCGTGGCTCAGCAGGCAGAGCTCCGACCTGCTGTGCTGGAGGTCTGGAGTTCGATCCCTGGTGCCTCCTGCCCATATGCAAATTAAAAAAAAAAAAATAGGTAAGAGCAATGCTAATTATACTAATCCTGCCAATAGTAAATATGGAAAGCTCTTTCAGTTCATTTTATGAATCCTGCATAATTTTAATATACTATAATCCTGATAAGAAAATATATTCAACCTCATTGATGTATATAAATGTAAAACTTTAGCATATCTAATCTATCATTTAGTAAAAAGAATAATACCTGTGTCCTAGTAGGGTTTATTTCAGAAATACAAAGGGAGGTTGTGTATTAGGCAGTCAATCATAGATTGATAAACATGACAGTGATCAGCCATTCTTAATAAAAATTCTAAATTAAATGGTAATATAAGGAAACTTCTTAAATGTAAAGTGTTCTAGTAACCAAGGACAAACAGTAATTATTTCTTTAAAAGTTACAACATTATAGCAACTTAAATCAAAATCTTGATGTAAATAAGGATTAAATTCTAGAATATTATTATGTAATAGTTTTTGGTAGGTCTGGCAAATGTAATTTAGATAAAAAATAAAGAGGGTGAAAGTATTCTTATTTTATAATGAGTTCACTAAATACCTAAAAACTCAACAAACTTGTAATATTATAAGATGATATAAATTGATTGGATAAGCACAAAAAAATACTCAAATGGAAAATACCTAGGAAAAGACATGGGGAATAATATTCCATTCATGAAAACAGCTAAGACTATATAAAATACTTAGGAATAAATTTAACAAGAGAGGCATAGTTCTTAAATGAAAACAAAAAATTATATAATTTACTTGAAAGAAGATCAGAACTAAAGGAAATATACACTTGTTTTGGGATGGAAAGAATTAATGCCTTAAAAAAATGTCGGTTCTCCCCAAATTCATATAGACATTTAATGGAATTCCAAACACTTCCCTATTGATTTTTTTTATTACTTAGATAATATTTACTTAAATTTATATGGAGAAAAAAATGAAAGATCGTTTTGAAAAAGAAGAAAATGGGGAAGAAATTTGCCTTACTGAATGTCAGACCATAATATAAAATCACTGTAATGTAAGAATAAGTAGATTAGGGGAAAGAGAAGATCCAGAAATAGATTCTGCTGTGTAAATGAATTTAATAGAAGACAAAGGTATTTTAATTCATTAAGAAATTAATGGAATATTAAAGAAATGGTGCTGTTAAAACTGCATATTAGTCTTTAAATTAAATTTAGGGCGGGCCACAGTGGCTCAGCAGGCAGAGTTCTCGCCTGCATGAGGGAGACCGCGATTCGATTTCCAGTACCTGCCCATGCAAAAAAAAAAAAATTAAATTAAATTGTAGTTTAAATCCACAATAAATTTCAAATGGAATAAAAATGTATGAAAAAGTGAAACTAAAAATTCTTTTAAAAAGTTGAGGAGATATAAAATCTAAGGTTGGAAAACTTCCTTAATCTAGACTGGAAACCGTACAACTATAAAATAAAAAATAGAAATAACTAATTATAGGAATCAAACCTGAGTCTCCAGCATGGCAGGCGAGAAGTCTGCTCCTGAACCTCTGTTGCATTGCCCTGATTATATAAGATTTTTTCAATTACATGTCAAAACAGTATGTTAAAATTTCCAAGTAGTTAATTTAGAAAAGAAATACTACAAGTATAACGTATAGATGAAGGATTAATATATATTAATATCTATTCCTATGATATAGTAAGCATTCATATAAGATTGAAAAGGAGGTGAAAAATTCCAATTTGAAAAATGGGCAAAAGATTTAGAGGGGTCATCATTCATAAAAGATCAAGAAAGCTGTTTAAAGATCCTCCAACTCAGTGGCAGTCAGGGAAATGAAATTTAAATAATAGTGGTGTAATATTTTACACTTATCAGACTGGAAAAACATAACAGTTTTTGCTTTTGTGGATGTGGAATAAAGGATACTCTTATTCATTTTGGGTAGACATATTTTAATATTAAAAAATGCATAACCTGTTTAGAATCTTTCCCATCTGAAAAAAATAATTACTAGGTAAGGAAGCATATGAATGTATTTGTTGAATTATCATTACTAATAGCAGAAAGCTAGAAATAAAGTGAATGCCCAGCAATAGAGGATTGGATGAATATAATAGGCAGCCTTTAAAGAACTAGTACTTACATGACACCGACTTGGAGGGAAATCCTGGAGCCAGTGTTGCGAAAAGCAAAATGCAAAGGAGTTTATATAATATGATGCTGTTTTTGTAAAACAAAGCCCTTCAAAAGCCCTAATTAATTATTATTACAAACTTTGTAATACATTGTTTGTATTATCATGGAGAACATGAGAAAGAAGGGGTTAATGGTGACATTACATAGGGGGAAAGGACAAGCAAACAGTTAAAATAATTATTGCATATATAAGTAAAATAGAAAATGCTAATTAATGGATATATATCATTTATTACCTACATGTGTAATAATAGTATAAAATATCATGAGAAAGAAAAACATGAATTTGGCTAAGGGCTATTTCCAGAGAGAATGAATGGATGGATGGACAAATTAGATGGATTGATTATATTCTTACAAATATACATATAATTATAACTTGTGGTAAGTCAGCTATAAAGGAAACATTTTCATCATTTAAATATAAACATCTTTTGAGGAAATATAGTTATCAGTTCCTTTTCATTTATTTATTCATTTTGTGTTTTTATACTTCTGAAAAATTCCATGTTCTTTACTCTGTCAAATTAAGTCAGAAATAGACGCTAACATTTTCATAGAAAACTAAGCAGTTCTTAGGGAAGCTAAGTTTTAGGCTAACCATTTTAGTTCTTTCAGAAAAGATGACATGTCAGATCACCTGTTGTTTGAAAACTGAAACTTTTTCCTCATTGCCTCTGAAAGCTATGCAAGAGGAAACACATTTAAATTGGACCAGTGGGGTTTTGGCTTACTTTTACTGTGTTGGAAAATGGATGTTAGAAGACATTTTTTAAGAAAAATTTTTTTTGGAATTTGGGAATAATATGTGCTCTATATACTGAATTTGGAGAATATAGACATCCATAAGGAAGAAACGAAAAGCATAATTGAGTCTATCCTTTTGACTATAATTGTAAGCAGATTGTAAAACTGTGATAAGCTTGTTTCCAACAGTTTATAAAGATACATATGCTTATTGAAGTAAATTTATAATATATAGAAGAATGTAAGGACAAAATTAAACTCACCCATGATTCCATCACTTTAGATGATTAATGTTAATGGTGTTATGTGTTGCATCTGTTTGTCAGTATTTCATCATATTATATATGTTATTTCTTGTTTAAATTTCTTGGACATGGACATTTTTGCTTTATGATTAAAATGATAAAATTCAGAAAAATATCAGGAATAAAATTAAATAATAATCCATCATCAATATTAACAGTTTATTATATATGTATATCTCTTCATATGTGCATGATTGTTTATGTAATGCACATTCATGGTCCATTAAATTATCTTAAAACATAGAACCTTATTAGTTGTAAAGTATTGCCATCATGTAGTTATAACTTAGTTTATTAGAACTCTGATTCTGACACAGTTTTAGCCATATTCATAAAGTAAGTATTTTAAGTCTTTCTGAGCAATATTATTTTAGATGCACTTCCTATAAACAATAATTACAAGATGTATTTTTGTATAAACATTTTTATTTTCCCTTCTTCTCCCACCTCATTTCTTGTTTTTTTAAATATGTTCTTGGATTTTAGATTCTAGTATCTACTCTTATGATAGTTATTAATTGCAATTTACATGATTTGGCTACCATATCTAAAATAATTGTCTATATTTAGACCTTTTTAATTCATTTAAAAGCACTCCTCTAGCCCTTTTAAAATAAAAGTCCCCATTTTGAGTTCATGTGAACTAATTTCTCAGTTAATTGATTAAAGTTTTTTTCTGTAAATATTTAAAAGGAAAATATCTGAGCCTTCATCTGCCTGACATTGTGTTCCTCATGCCTTCTTACATGGGCAACAACTTGAATTAGTATAAATTTGGGGAATTTATAGGTATCAGCCTTTCTCCTTTTCAGCGTATTATTGTGGAGAAGCCTAAGTTCAGCCCAGTTTGTCTTTTCCCTATTTTGGTAATCTGTTTCCTATCCCTTTGCCCTATTCCCCACTGGGTGCTGATTGAATTTTTTTTCTTTAGAAATTTTTATATTCATAAATTTCAGTAAGAAATATCACTGATTGTTTTATTTTCGTTAATTTTCCATGTACTCTTAGGACAGTTTTGTTATTTTTTTGCCTATCCAAAATCTGTTTCATCTACTAAGGAATGCTTTTGTTTTAGAGAATCCCTCTTTTTCTGTTCTTGGAGCCCTGATTATCTATTGATTGAATTCGTATTATCTGTTCTGCATATCTCTTACTTCCTTGTTTAGTATTTTTACTTTAACTCAGTAGTCTGAGAAATCTCTCCAAGATTTTTTTCTGTTACAGATTTGGTTTTCTACAGTTGAGTATGGTTTTAACTGCCTCTATTCAGATTTTAATTCAGCTATTAGAAGTGATTTTTTTTCTTGTAATCTTTCCTTATTTACTTTGTTCACCTGCTCTTTTCTGCCTGGTCCTTTTTATTTCCTTTTGCTCTTTTATCTCATTTTCATGTTTTATTTTATAATCAGTGCACTATACACATAAAGTAAAACAGACCTTTCTGGAATTTCACAAAACCCAAATATATGCATTCTAAAGTTTTCTCTTTTGCGCCATAAACGCACTTCAAAAATATGCTTTTCCTCTCTAACTCAGTATAGACTTCTCTCCTTTTCTCTTCCAAAATCTTGTTTCTGCGTTTATGTGTATGATTTTTACTATGTACATAGAATCTCCTTTTACCTGCTCATTGTTCATTCATGTGGGACTGGAATCTTCACTTTAGATTTTAAGCTAGAAAATTACTTGAAGAACATTATTTTATTCTAAAAATTTTAGTATTTAGGAGTCATTTGTCTAGGATCTGCCAATAGGAAGTGAATTCTATTTTCTTATAGAGAATGCAGTCATAAAAGTTGCTACTCTCATAATGTATTACTTCCACAGCTTTAGAGAGAGTCTTCACATCTCGGGGCATGTTTTGACAGTGCCTACCTGTTTTGTTCTTGTTAATACATTGTATGAATTTGGATCCCAAAGTAGTTGTAGTAATAAAGGTATTGAATGGGTATGGAGAGTGGTGAATTAAAGTTGTCCCAGTAGCCTCACAATATTTCTGTTTACACGATTTAAAGGATTCCTTCAGATTCTCTCTATATCTCTGTGGCGAAGGATGTAAACAGAACTTTCTTAAATTTTTTCCAAGTTAGCTCCTCTGCCTTGAATTAAGTTCTACTCTCACCTTTTATTAGAAGATTATATGTATATATTCTGGCACATCCTTCAGGAACATTTTCAGTTACTTGTACTTTTTTAATGTAAATCTTTTTTGGTTATTTTTAGAGAAAATTAAAGCCATTATTAGCTGGCCCTCATCTTTTCTGTTAAAGTTTGCTCCATGGTCATTGAATTGGGGTGCGATGAGTATATTTACCCATATGATATGATCTATTTTAAGCTACCCATATGATCTATTAAGCTTTGTAGTCCATTCTCTAGCACTTGACGTTAACATTTTCATTTTCTTCCCTGCAAGCTGCCATTTCTTATTGTTGATCAAATTCACACAGAAAGCCAGGACTAGGCAAATCTTAGAACTCATGACTTCAGGCTTGCTGCCTATGTTCTACAATATCATAATAAAATCAATTTAGTCATATTCTCTTGCAGGGCCAGGATTCAAACCCAGGCATTTTGACTCCCAGAGCAGTTTAAAAATCCCATAAAGGAAAACACCATATGGTACTGCCTATTTATCTAAAATTTAAAATGCTAGAACAGGATATGAGGTAAATGCTACTAATTTTACTAACCATAGGAGGTCAGTTCTGCTATGTACCAGCAGAGTGAAAGAATTTTCATAAATATAAATAAGTATGAGAAGAGATAACTTGGCAAAATTAACTAGACCATCTGAACTATTGATAATGGTCTGTCCCCTTTTCATTATTTTTGGTAATACAAACATTACTAAAACAAAATGTTGTACTTCACCCTATTGAATATCATTAAATATAACCTTTTCCCAAGGAATATAAGGCAGGATGAAAAGGTATATTGGAGGAGCTGTAAAATGAGCACTGTAGCTGGATGGCTGACAGAGAAAGGAAGAATAGCTAGAGAGGTCAGCTAGGGCTGGATCACACAGAACTTTTTTGTACGTTGTCCTAAGAGCATACAGATCCACCAAAGTGTTTGAAACAGGGAACTGACATGATTGTATTTGCATTTTTAAAAGATTATTCTGTCAACTAATATGAAAATGGATTAGAGGACAGCAAAATTGGAAAGGATTCCTTTGATTGCCACTCTATGTGTAAGTTGATGGTGGTTGGGCCTAGATGAGAGACTTCTTCTGATCATCCTATTAGAAATTCTTCTTTGCTTTGAAGGTCTCCAGCTTCACATTTTAATGGATTCTAAAAAGTCAAAACAACTTCTTCCAAGGTAAAATTATATTCCATGATTATAGGTGAGATAGAAGATGGTATTGTGGTTCTAAATTTTGAAACTCTTCAAGAATTCCCTTTGGCCTCATCTCACTAGGCCAGTATAAGGAAGGAGTCCTACACAATGATTACTTCCTCTGAGAAGACTTTTAGTGAATTACTTTTTCCCCTCGAATTTGCTCTATCTCTTGTTCTCCCTCTCTGGGCAAATGGCACCACCTAGGAAAATTCAATGGGGAGAATGAGTCCCTACCATGCACCATGCACTAGTGTTACTTATTTTCTTTCCTTCATCCCTTGTGGGTAATCTGACCTCTCTTTTCCTTCTTTACCATATAGTTCTCAAGACAGACTGCATCTGTTTTTGAACCCCAGTTCTGCCATTCACTTATGACAAAACCTTGGATAAGTTAAATGACTTCTCTATTCCTTAGTTTCCTTACCTTTTAAAATTGGGATAATAATAGTACTTACCTCCCAGAAATGTAAGGATTAGTCTTAGAATACCATCTAGCATATCTAGTTAATGAGTCGTAAAATCATTTCATTGGGTCTTGATCAGCATTTTATGGAATGAATAGAATAGGAAATATCATAGCATATCCCATGAAGTAAAATTACTGTTACCAATGAACTATGTACATATACATATAAATGTACATGTATATATAATCATTTTGTGTGTAAATGAGATTGCAGGTAAACTATATTTCTGACTGTATCCTGACCAAAAGTTTTTGAAAACCACCATCTTCTGTGACTACATTATACATGTGTTCATGTTATTTGTTAAATGATCACTAAAGCAGACTCCAGAGCCTGTTATTCAGTGCTTAGAATGTATATGGAAATTAATATGTTTATTTACGGTTCAAACAAAATAGAAACGAATGACGTTGATGAAAATTCTACGATACCATTGACTGTAAAACTCCAATTTGTCTAGTAAGTTAGAACCACCTGAAAACTGCCATTCCATAATTTGTACTTTGCCTAGCTGCCTTGCAATGAATATGATAGATTGTGAAATATAAACACTATCTATGAAGAAAGGATACACAGTTGGGAAGTGAAATAGAGTTTCAAAGTAAGAGAAAAAGACATTGCCTGGCAGATAATTAATTTTGCTTCTGGCTTGAGACTTAGTATTAGCTGAGAGAAGGGATCATTAACAGGCTCTGTAAAGATACCTTATTCCAAGTTTATCAAGTGAATTGCATTTCTTGGCTTTCTAGGTAGATCTTACTCTTCTGAATTCCTACTAAGTACACTGGTCAGTCTCCATTTGCCCCTAGATCCTCCTTCCATTCTAGTCCACATTGATCTGTACACCTGGAAGATGACTTTCATGGATGTGTCTGCAGGCTTCCTTGTCTTCTGTCTTCTTGTATCCAGTGAATGGGAGGCAATGATACGAAGTCAGAGGCAGATGTGAGTTAGGTCAGAGGGTTTATTAATAGTATACATTAACAGCTACATTCCTCTTCAAAGTATAGGCCTCTCATAGTACATACAGCTCAGGTTCTTTGGGATTCCAGTCACTGCTTCTTCCTTGCTTCTTTACCTCTTAGCTTTAGGCTGCTTCTCCATACTTTGGGTTTCCTTAGCCACTAGGTCAAACCTTTATAAATGGTCTCTTCATTAAAGTTTCTTCAGTTTGGATACACCATCTTTTTATTGCCAGAATCTTTGCAGATTCTCCAGGTCTCTGAATCTTCTTTACCTCTGACTGGATACTTTGAGACTCATTTCAATTGTCAATCCCCACAGATGGGAAAGCAATTGGGTTTATGGAATCAAATGGTCCTGGTTTGGTATATTAGTTCTGCCTCTATTTAGCTGTGGGATTTGGAGCAAGTGACTTAACTTTTCTGAGTTTGTATTCTCATTTCTAAAATGAGGTGCTACCTCATGGTCTGTTATGAGGGTTGAATAAGATTATGTAATTAAATTGGTTAGCATAAGTATTTAATAAGTGTTAGCCATTTATAATAATACTATATAAGATAATACATAATTATACTAATTAGTGTCATCATTCTGAGAATTTGAAAGTTTTACTGATGTGTACTAAGATGATTACTGGCTATTATTTCCTATCCTTACCTGCTTGGTTCCTTAACATATCCAAATCCGAATTATCCTAAGATTTGCAGTATGGATTACTGCATCCAGCTCCCCCCACCTTGCAAAGTGTTCTGGCATCTGACTTTAGCTACAGGCTCTCTTTGCCATTGTCAGTGTAAATGCTGAGGATTCTTCCTGTCCCAGTTGTAAATATTGCTCCACTGAGCTGTATTATTGCTCTTCTTTCCCCCCGAGACTCACTTTGATTTTATCTGTGATTTCCCCATCAAATCTTCCTTACAGACCAAAAAGCTATAGATTTTCTCAACCAGTAAGAAGCTCCTTTCCTTTTTGTCTCCTGCTGGTTGGCTCTTTTCTTCATTGCTTTCATGCTACTGGTTTCCCAGAAGCTACTACATGCTCATTAAAGAAGGCTGAAGTTTTCCTGGGGTTTAGTTGTTAGCATCTTTCTCCTCTGAATCCTGAATACTCTGGAGGTGAATTCCTGAGTTATCTTCATTGCCTGTAGATTTAAATTCATTACCTGTAGATTTAAATTCTTGTTGTTGATTTGTAACCTATTACTAGCTAAAATAACAAGGAGAAAGTCTGCAAAGTGTTTATTTTAAATAACCTCTTTGTTTTTTATTTTATAACAAGTACAAACTTAACTGTTGGGCTGTATAATTAGCACCTTTATTCCCATTCCCCAGTAGTTTTATAGGTTTATTTCTTTACTTAGAATATTTGGCTCAAAAGTTTGTATTACTGATTCATGGATGTCAACATATATATTTGAAATGCATGTGATAATTTATATAATGATAACTATGAGAAAATAAATTTCCACTTCACAAACTTGAGATAATCCATTTTTATTGTCTACGTCATTTGAGCATAACCATATGGTACCAGGATAAGAATAGCAGCTTGTTCAGCACAAGAATGACTATACCTAGAAAGACTTCATTTTATTTTATCTTGAGACAAACAATACTTATTTAGAGACATTTTATTACATATGAGAAGATTTTAGTAGAACCCTTTATGTTTGGCTTCTGAGTTATTAAAAGAATGAAAACAATAATTGTATTTTCTCCAACATTATAAACTAATTAAATGAAAATGAGTTTGCTATAATTACATGTGTAATCCCCCTCTTCTACACACCCCCACTTTTGTCTGATATTTAAAGTAAAACTGAGACAGTTGCTAGATAGGATTATCTACTTTAGCATTTTATTCTTTTTTCTGAGAGAATACAATCTAAATTTAATGTACAACTGTACATTCATTTAGTGCCTGCTGTGTTTGGGGAACTAGGCTTCACGTGGGGAATGCTTAGAAGCTGGAGATAAGGTCACTGTACCACAAGAGAGAGTACATTATCTAATAGATAAACAGGTGAACCAGTAATGAGGTCAGGTAGATGGTTAATCTCCTGGAAGGGAAAATACTAAACATATTGCAAACTCAAGCTCAAATTATTTTGGGGATATCTATTTTCATTTTCTCTGTTAACGTTGTTTGTAACTCATTTAATTCAATTCAAGAAACCCTATTTTGAGGCAGGTATTAAAACCATGTTCTAGGGAATTCAGCTAGAAAAAAGACTGATGTGATCCCTTTCCAGTTTATAAGGAAAGACATGTATTAAACAGGTTGCTACCATAGAGGGTAATAAGTATCAGGACCCAGAAAATATTACATATTATAGAAATACCCTTTTAAAGCATGGAAGAACTGACTTTTCTATTTACATAAAACACTGTTAACAATAAATATTTACAGAGAAGGAAGACTATCCTTTACATGGAAGATTTCATGGATATTTCGTGGGACAAGTAAAATATCTAAAATGACAAGGCATCACTGATCAAGTTAAATGAGCTATTCAAGTAATGCTTTTATGCAATAGGCTTTTTTTCCTTGCTAAAACTTTTGTAGTTCTTTTAATGGTATACCATAGCTTTCAAGATAAAGTTAAAATGCTTTGGCTTACCGCAAGGCCATTGAAGATCTGGCCTCTGTCTTTTCTCTGGATCCATCTCCTTTGACTCTACACCAGTCTCCTCATACCCTCTGTTTAGTTTGCTAAAGCTGCCAGAATGCAATATATCAGAAATAGAACGCCTTTTAAAAGAAACTTATTAAGTTGCAAGTTTACAGTTCTAAGGCCGTGAAAATGTCCACTTTAAGACACCAAGAGGTTAACTTCATTCAAGAGGAGCTGATGTTGTCTGGGACACTCATTCAGCTGGGAAGGCACCTAGCTGGAATAGGCTGGGGTCTTTGGCTTCTGGATACCGCAGTCAGCTGGGAAGGTACATGGTATCTGCTAGCTTTTTCTCCTAGCTTCTTGTTTTGTAAAGCTTCCCTGGGGATGTTTTCCTTTTTCATCTCCAAAGATCTCTGGTTCTGTGGGTTCTGAGGCTGTTTTTTCAAAATGGTTCCCTCCTAAAGGACTCCAGTAAGCAGCCCTACTTTGAATAGTTAAGTCAGGTTTCCATGAAAACAACCTAATTAAAAGGTCCCACCCAC
Organism: Myrmecophaga tridactyla; assembly: GCA_004026745.1. Lineage (NCBI taxonomy): Eukaryota > Metazoa > Chordata > Mammalia > Pilosa > Myrmecophagidae > Myrmecophaga > Myrmecophaga tridactyla. The sequence goes on from PVIY010018571.1 coordinate 18,688, forward strand.
ACTTGAGCGGGTCACATCTCCATGGAAACAACTTAATCAAAAAGATCCCACCCAGTAATATTGAATGACGATTAAAGAACATGGCTTTTCTGGGGTGCACAACAATTTCAGACTGGCCCACCCTCCAGGACATTCTATACTACTTTTACATAAAGTCATTATCTTGATTTATACCTTTCTCCATGTGTACATTCTGTTCCTTTACCTAGAGTGTATTTGCCTTGCTTATCTTTCAAGACTATGTACCGTCTCCTCTGGGAAATTGGCACTGACACTCCCAGTTTGATTTAAATACTACTCTTCTGTTCCCCATCACACTCTGGGAACCAAACTCTAAACATACTGTTCTGTTGATTTACTTCCATACACTATATGTTCTTTGAGATGTGGCTGTGTCTTATATCTAACTTTATATCTCCAAAAATGTAACACAGTCCATTGCATATAGTAGATATTCAGTTAATGCCTTATAGATGTATTATGAGTAAACATGCGGTTACATGGATCAATGATGATTTTCCATTGTATGCATCAAATGGACAGATGGAGAGGAAATTAGATGTATTGTGCTGAGTTTATCTTGCTTTCCATTTCCCAGTATAAATAGAACCCCTCTAAATCTCCAGACCACCCTTTAAGTGTAGATTAGATTCTAGAGAGAATTCAGAGTATATTACAAATTCAACTCCTCATTAATATTTGTAAAGAAATATTTGTGGGCAAACTGTGATTGGATATACTATACATTCCGGTGTACCAAAAGGCTTTTGCTGAAGCAAGGCTAGTTATCAATTTTGTTTCCACCTTTGGTCCTGAATCATGGAAACCTGACACACACACACACACACACACACACACACACACACACACACACACACACACACACACACACACACATATAGATACATATTTCCAAAACAAAAAAGGTATGTTTAGATGTCCTATGTTATGAAGGAACTTTTATTCTCCAGTAATGCTACTCTGAATTATTTTCACTCCTTTCTATAGATAAAATTAACCATTTCCTTGAAAGGAAAAAACATAAACTCTATGACGTTAAATTACCAGGTAATTAAAGATATCAGGAGCCATAAAATAATGTAGAAAGTAGTTTCTATATTGACACCCTTACTTATTTTGTATCTTGTAGCATTTTCCATACTTAGCACATATGTTTAAATGAACATATTGTGTGCAGTGTGTAGGATTTTATGCACTAGAACTTTGCAATGATATTGGTTAATTGCTAGATTTCAGGCACCTTTCTAACCTTCTTTTTAGTGGTTGTGAAAGGGTTTATTTATAAGAGATATTGCCACTGAAAGAATTTTATCTTTTTCTACTGGAATCTCAACAGCAATTCCAATGTTAGAGGCATTCCCCAGAAAGCTCATCAAAGGATTTCCACCCACACTCTGAATATCTAACAGGGCTTGACCCATTTTTCCCCTTATTAAGGTAACAGTATACCCATCACAGGGGAAAATAGAATAAGAGATACTCTAAGCTTGGAATTTCAAAAAATTATCTTGCTGTATGTTGGAAATTGAAGTGGAAACCAACATTAGTTTTTATTTCTTATTATATACCATTAATATCATCTAAATTTTTCACAGTAAAGGATTATATCTGAATTCATGAATGTAGTTTATTTTCAGTAGCTTAAAATGTGTATTTATATTATGAAATGGAATAAATGTAAATGCTGAAAGTAGAGTACAATATAAATTAAAAATTCTCCTTTGTACCTGATTATTAGGACACATGTTTTTGCTTTATTGGTTAAATAACGTAGATAGTAATAATTACATAAAAACTAAAACCCTATATAATACTACTAATATAATTATTTAGAAGTAATCAAAATAATTGTACTACAGAAAATAGGAAAAGGTATATTTAAAATAATATATCTCATATAAATGATCATGTTCCAATATCAATTACTTTATCCATAGAAACCATGGAACTATGAAAGAAGTGTATTTTGTTTGTTTGTTTTTTACTTAATGCATTCAATTACTCATACACAGAATGCAAGATTATCTTCAGTTTTCCCTCTTATTAACAGTGTGACGAATTGCTATATGCCTCAGTCACTTCATCCTCTTCCTGATGAGTGAGGTATCACAAGTGAGATAATAATATTTAATTATTTAAATACGTAATATTCATTATTATCATAGCCGTTGGTTCTTCTGCTATTATTAATTTGGAGTCAGTCACCTATTGAATGTCCAAGTACAAATACATGAGTGGAGAGCAATTCTTCTCTTTGGTAGTCAGTCCATCTTCTTTCTCTATACTCACTGTCTTGAATGTCTCTCCTTCCACTCCTTCTTGGACTCACCCGGTTAAGGCTTTCTGCTTACACCACCACCACCATCTTCTCTCCCTAACTCCACCAAAAGTCCTGTCAAAGACGTCAGTGAGCTCTACATTACCAAATTGAGTGCTCAGTTCTTATTACTCATCTTACTTGACCCATCAGCATCATGTGACATAGGTGACCACTTCCTCCTTCTTCAAACTATTTTATTTAGAATCTCCTGGTTTTCTCTTTGACCAACTGTTAGCTCCTTCTCAAACTCCTTTAAAAGTTTCCCTATCATCATCTTGTAATATTTATGCTTCCCCAGGGCTTACTCTATAGACCCCTTTTCTATATATACTCACTCCCTCAGTAATATCATCTACTCTCTGAGGTTAGAAACTATCTATACATTGATGACTCTTATATTTTTATCTCCAGAGTCACATATTCAACTTCTTTTTTTTTTTTTTTTTTTTTTTTTTTACATGGGCAGGCACCAGGAATTGAACCTGGGTCCTCAGGCACAGCAGGCAAGCATTCTTACCTGCTGAGCCACCATGGCCCGCCCCATATTCAACTTCTTGGTTAACATTTCCACTTGGCTATGTAATACACTTCTCAAATCTAATATGTGAAAACAAAACTCTTGGTGTTCTCTGAACCTGCTTTACTCTGATTCCAATCCATCTGTTAATAGCAGTTCCACTTTTCTGTCTGCTCAGACAAAATAAAATAAAAATTTTAAATGATTAAAAAATAATTTTGGATGCTCTTTCTCATATGATACACTAGTTCAATCTGGAAATCTTATCGTCTCTACCTTTAAAATATATACAGAGAGGGTGCAAGATGGCAGCTTAGTGAGGTATGAAATTCAGTTCATCCTCCAAAATAGCTAGTTAATAGCCAGGAACAGTACAGAACAACTGCTGGAGCTGCAACAGTGACCAGATACACAATGTATACCAGTCTGGACAAGCTGGACCAGCTGAAACCCCACACAGAATACTAGTGGTCAGTGAGAGGGAGAGGTAAGGGGTATGGTGTGTATGAGTTTTTTTTCTTTTTTCTTTTTTATTTCTTTTGCTGGAGAGATACAAATGTTCAAAAAAATGATCATGGTGATGAATACACAACTATGTGGTGATATTGTGAACCATTGATTATATACCATGTATAGAATGTTTGTATGTCATGAATATTTGTATGTTAAGGTTTACAATAAAAAAGAAAACCTAACCCCAAAGCAAATGAAAGGGAAAAAATAATGAAGATTAGAGTGGAAATAAATGAAGTTGAGAACATGAAAACAACTGAGAAACTCAACAAAACCAGAAGTTGATTCTTTGAGAAAATCAATAAAATCAAAGGACCCTTAGCTAGGTTGACAGAGAGAGAGAGAGAGAGAGAGAATGCAAACAGAATCAGAAATGGAAAAGGAGACATAACCATGGAACCTGGAGAAATAAAGGGGGTAATGAGGAGGATAATATGAGCAACTATATACTAATAAATAGATGACAAAGATGAAATGGACGACTTCCTGGAAAGACATGGACAACCAGCATTGACTTGAGAAAAATAGACAACCACAACAAACCAATAACAAATAAAGAGATTGAGTCAGTCATCAAGAAGCTGCCCAAAAAGAAAAGTCCGGGACCAGATGGCTTCACATGTGAATTCTACCAAACATTCAAGAAAGAATTAGTGCCAATCTGCTCAAACTCTTCAAAAAAATTGAAGAGGAGGAAAAGCTACCTAAGTCATTCATGAAACCAACATCACTCTCATTCCAAAGCCAGACAAAGATACTACAAGAAAAGAAAATAACAGACCAATCTCTCTAATGAATATAGATGCCAAAATCCTCAACAAAATTCTTGCAAATCAAATCTAGCAGGCCGTTAAAAGAATTATACACCATGACCAAGAGGATTTCTTCCAGGTATGCAAGGCTGGTTCAACATAAGGAAATCAATTAATGTCATACAGCATATCAACAAATCAAAACATAAAAGCACATGATCATCTCAATTGGTGCATGAAAGACATTTGACAAAATTCAACATCCTTTCTTGATGAAAACATTTCAAAGGATAATGTGATGGCGTGAAAAGATTATGTGCCCTAGAAAAGCAAGTTTTAATCCTGATCCATCTTGTGGAGCTGATTCTTTTGATCCCTTTTCAGTACTGTAGGTTGGAAACTTGATTACTTTATCTCCACAGAGATGTGACACACCCAGTTGTGGGTTGATTAGAGGGAGATGTGACTCCACCCATTCCAGGTGGGTCTTGATTATTTTACTAGAATCTTTTAAAAGAGTAAACATTATGAGTGAAAGAGCCACAAGAATCACAAGAGCCACACAGGCAGAGACCTTTGGAGATGAAGAAGGAAAATGCCCCTGGAAGAGTTTCATGAAAGAAGCCTGGAGAGAAAGCTAGCAGAAGTTGCCATGTTTACTGTCTGCCTTTCAGGTTGAGAGAGAAACCTTGAACTTCTTCAGCCTTTCTTGATGGAAGGCAACCTCTTGGTGCCTTAATTTGGACATTTTTATAGACTTGCTTTAATTGGGGCAATTTCATGGCCTTAGAACTGTAAACTTACAACTTAATAAATTCCCTCTTTTAAAAGCCATTCTGTTTCTGTTGTATTGCATTCCGGCAGCTAGCAAACTTGAACAGATAGGAATAGAACAGAATTTCCTCAATATGATAAAGGAAATATTTGAAAAACCCACAGCTAACATCATCCTCAAGGGGAAAAGACTGAAAGCTTTACCTTTAAGATCAGGAAGAAAATAAAGATGTCCTCTTTCACCATTGTTATTCAGTATTGTGTTGGAAATTCTAAGAAGAGCAGTTAGACAAGAAGAAGAAATAAAAGGCATCCAAATTGGAAAGAAAGAAGTAAAGCTCTCACTGTTTGCAGATGATATGATATGATGCTATATATCAGAAAATCCTGAAAAATCCATAACAAAGCTGCTAGAGCTAATAAATGAGTACAACAAAGTGGCAGAATACAAGATCAATGCTTCAAAATCAGTAGTGTTTCTATACACTAGTAATTAGCAATCTGAGGAGGAAATCAAGAAAAAAAATTCCATTTACAATTGCAAACAAATGAATAAAATATTTAGGAATAAATTTAAGGATACAAAAGACCTATACACAGAAAACTACAAGAGATTGCTGAAAGATATCTTGGAAGACCTAAATAAATGGAAAGGCATACCGTGCTCTTGGATTGGAAGACTAAATTTAGTTAATATGTCAGTTCTTCCCAAATTGATTTATTAATTCAATGTAATACCATTTAAAATCCCAAAAAACTATTTTTGCAGAAATAGAAAAACCAATAACCAAGTTTATTTGCAAGATAGGGTTCCCCAAATAGCTCAAAATATCTTGAAAAAGAAGAATGACGTGGGAGGTCTCACAATATCTGATCTTAAAGCATATCACGAACGTACAGTGCTCAAAACGGCATAGTACTCTATAAAGATAGATATACTGACCAGTGGAATCAAATAGAGTATTCAGATATAGACCCTCTCATCCAAGGACAATTGATCTTTGAATAGGCAGTCAAGCCAACTCGCCTGGGACAGAGCCACTTCTTCAGTAAATGGTGCTTAGTGAACTCAATATCCATATGCAAAAGAATGAAATAGGATCCATATCTCACACAGTATACAGAAAGTAACACAAAATGGATCAAAGACCTAAATGTTAGAGCTGAGACCATAAAACTTTTAAAATAAAATGTAGGAAAATATCTTATATAACTTGTAATAGGAAGCGGTTTCCTAGACCTTATATCCAAAACATAAGCACTTAAAAAAATTGATAAATGGGAACTCCTCAAAATTCAAACTTTTGTGCTTTAAAGAGCTTTATCAGGAAAATAAAAAGGCAGCCTACACAATGGGAGGCAATATTTGGAGACCGCGTATCAGATAAGGGTTTCATATCCCATATATATGAAGAGATTCTTCAACTCAACAACAAAAAGCCAGAAAAACAAATTGTAAAATGGGCAAAAGACATAAATAGACACTTTTCAGAAGAGTAAATACACATGGCTAAAAGACACATGAAAAGATGCTCAGCTGCACTGTCTATTAGGGAAATACAAATAAAAACTACAATGAGATATTATCTGACACCCACTGGAATGGCCATTATCAAAAAACTAGAAAACAACAAGGGCTGGAGAGGATGTGGAGAAAGAGGCACATTTATCCACCGTTGGTGGGAATGTAAAATGGTACAACTGCTCTGGAAGACAGTTTGGTGGTTCCTCAAGATGCTAAGTATAGAATTCCCATATGATCTAGCAATCCCATTATGAGGTAAATATTCAGAGGACCTGAGGGCAAGGACACAAATGGACATTTGCACTCCAGTGTTTATAGCAGCATTATTCATGATTGCTAAGAGATGGAACAGCCCAAATGTCCATCAACTGATGAGTGATTAAACAAGATGAGATATATGCATTTGATGGATTATTACACAACTGTAGGACAGAATAAAGTCATGAGGCACGTAACAATGTGTATGAACCATGAAGATATGCCGATTGAAATTAGCCAGAAAGAAAAGGACAAATGCTATCTGGTCTTACGAATATGAACTAACATTAAAGAGTAAAGTTGGAGAATTGAAGTTAAGAACACAGTTTATCAGGAGATAGAAGTAGGGTAGAGATTGGGCAATTGGTGCTGAAGGAATACAAATGGTGCAAGAAGACTGATTGTAAAAATTCAGAAATGGATAGCACCATACTACCTGATTGTAGTACAGTAATATAAATGCACTGAATGTGAGTATGAGTATGAGGGAGAAGGGTTGGATGTACATAGAAAACCTATAGGGAAGATAGAGGGTAAAGACTGAGATGGTATAATTTAGGAATGCCTAGAGTGTACAATGATGGTGATTAAATGTACAAAGTAAAACATGTTTTTGGGCATAAGGAAGAACAAAGGAATGTCAGTATTGCAGAGTATTGAAAACAGATGGTGTATGGGAAAAAGTTCAATCAATGTAAGCTAGGGTTTATAGTCAACAGTAACTTTGTAATATGCTTCCCCTGAATGTAACAAAGGCATTATGCCAAAACTAAATGTCAACAGATAGGAGGGGGCGGTGCTTGGGAAAGTGGTATGGAGTCTTTGTGAGAGAAAAGGAAATGTCTTAAAGATAGAGTATGGTGGCAAAGGCACATCTATACACTTAGGGTGGATTGTATGAAGTGGGAATAAAGCTATTTAAAAATCAACAGAGAGAAAGAAGTGCTAGAGAAAATGTGAAGAAAGAGATGTACTTATTCACTGTCTGCAGGGAAATGAGAGGTGCAACTCCTTTGAGGGCAGTGTGGTGGTTCTACAGAAGGCTACTGGGTAGGTTTGCTATATCATCCTGAAACCCCATTGCTTGTATATGCCTGGAGGAACTGAGTGTGGGAACACGAATGGACATTTGCACGTTGGTGTTTCTGGTAGCAGTGTTCATGATCCACAATGAATCAAGGTGTCCCAAGGGTACAATGACTGAGGAATGGAAGGGAGAACTATGGTGTATACATACAGTGGACTCCTGAATGGCTACAAGAAGGAATGAAGTTGTGAGACATGCAACTAGATGAATGAAACTTAAGAGCTGTATGTTGAATGAAATGTCAGGAACAAAAAGACAAATATTATCATGCTGCAATCATGTGGACTAACTATAATTTAAAAATTCAGTGAACTAAAGATTAGAGCATGGGTTATCATGTTGGAGCTTATTGTAAAGGGTCCTAGATTATGAGCTCTTACAGCAGTCATATATATTCAGGAAGTGTAACTGTTATTTCTAAATTCTGTGATACTGAGCTGCTTGAATATAGCATGGTCTTTCCCAGAAACTTCGGTTTTTGTGTGACACCTGAGACTCAGAGTTAGAGCTCTAAAGCTATGAACATCAGCATTACTCCATTCAGGAACTGTTTAAAAAGTTGAAAAAATGATCAGACATCAGATAGGGATATGAATGAAGCTGATCTGGATAAGACTAAGGTATATCAGAAGACTGGGTTAAGGTTGATATCGTCCATATTTTAAAACTTCAACTTCTTTGTGAAACTAAAGGGAGAGATGTTTATTTGGTGCAAAATTTATATTTTGGGTAGTGCATTTCCTAATTTAATTTGTATGGTCAATTTAGTTGAATACCATAAGTACATGGAATTTTGAATAGAGCATGCGATTTTGTTGCTTTGTCCAGGTTAGTATGATGCCCCGTAAATCCCAGAGTGATTTGGACAGGAAATAAAGAAGTATTTGCAAAGTCCCCTTGGGGGAGTAGGGAGAAAGGGGGAAATATTCAACTTCCCCATTTGCAGAATTTTTGACATTCTCACAAGCAGTGGGAACAATCAAATCAATAGACTGAGCCCTTGATCTTGGGGTTCGTTTCTCTGAAATTTATTCCTGCAAAAGATAGGCTAACTCTACTTAAAATTAGGCCTAAGAGTCGCCCCCCAGAGAACCTCTTTTGTTGCTCAGATGTAAGCTCTCTCTTTAAGCTTACATGGCAATTGAACTCACTGCCTTCCCCCGCTACAAGGACATGACTCACAGGGGTGTAAATCTCCCTGGCACTATGGGACAGAAATCCCGGGTAGAGCTGGGACATGACATCAAGGGATTAAGAAAACCTTCTTGACCCAAAGAGGGAAGAGAGAAATGAGAAAAATAGTGTCAGTGGCTTAGAGATTTCTAACACAGTTGGAAGGTTATCCTAGAAGTTATTCTTATGCATTATATAAATGTCCTTTTTTAGTTTATGGTGTATTGGAGCTGTGAGAGAGAAGTACCTGAAACTGTAGAGCTGTGTTCCAATAGCCTTGTTTCTTGAAGGTGACTATATAATGATATAGTTTTTACAATGTGACTGTGTGGTTGTGAAAACCTTGTGTCTGATGCTCCTTTTATCTAGGGTATGGACAGATGGTTATAAAAATGGATGAAATAAATAAATAATGGGACAAAGGTTAAAATAAATTGGGTAGATGGAAATACTAGTAGTCAATAAGAGGGAGGAGTTAGGGGTATGGTATGTATGAGCTGTTTCTTTTTTTATTTCTTTTTCTGCAGTGATACAAATGTTGAAAACCAGTGATCATGGTGATGAATACACAACTGTGTGATATTATTGTAAGTCATTGAGTGTACACCATGTATGAAATGTTTGTATGTTGAGAATGCTTGTATGTTAAGTTTTATCAATAAAAATATTTTAAATATATATATATACAGAATCTGACCACTATATACAAGTTACCATTATCTCCTACCTGAATTTGTGTCTCCAAGTTGGGTCCCTTGTTTCTGCCTTTTTAAGCCATTCTCAGCACCAATACAGGTTATCCTTTTGGAAAAGCAAGTTAGGTCATTGCATTCCGTGCTATTCTTTGACTATTCCAAGCATGCTTGCACCTTTGGACCATTTCCATTTCCCAGGAGTTTTGTGGCTCATTCTTTAACTTCTTCAGGAACCTGGTCAAATGTCACCTTTTCCCAGACTTTTCTACATTAAGTATATACCTCTACTTCAGTATCTTCTAACACTTTACCCTGCTTTATTGTTTTTTTCTATAGCACTTATCACCTTCTGACGTATCTATATAAGTTATATATATATATATATATATATATAATACTATGTATTAAATATATTATACTATTATTTATGTAAGTTATAAATAATAATTACATATTTATTGTCTGTTCCCCCAACTAGAATACAGGTACTGTGAGAGCAAGAACTTTGTTTTCTTCACTAGTATACATATAAAAGTGCCCGGACAAAGTAAAGTATAAATAAATATTTGTTGAAAGAATTAAGGAATCAATCAATCAACAAACAGAGCAAGAGAGATAAAAGAGATGTCTACAATTTGTTGTATAACAAGTAATACAATGACAAATACCTTTTGAATAAAGCTGCTCGGTAACAATGGACTTTTCACAAGTTTTATGTCAATTTCTTTAAAAGTAAGTAAATTCATACATTTATACATATACCACCCAGGACTTTGTAATATTTAAGTAGAAAAATATACTTTGTTTTAGATACCATGAAATTATAGGATACATTCCACAAAGATTTCTGAGTAATCAAGAGTTTTAATATAGATTAAATTTGGATTCAGTATGGATTAAATTTGCTATGACTATGGCTGTAATAATAGTGGCTTCATTTTTTACTCAATCAATAATTTTAAATCTTTTCATATCCATTTATTTCATTTGATCATTACAGTGATCTTGTGGAAATGTAGCATTAGTATTTTTATGCTACTTTTAGAAGTATAGACACAGGGATGCATGGTCATTTAATGAATCACTTGTTCTACTGGGATTTTAAACCCCAGACTTATGCCTAACAGGCTCAGACTCACGCTACTGCAATATACTGCATATTCATTATAGTATTGCTTTTCATTTTCATAAAAATAAATTTCAGTTTTACCTTACTTGGACTTCTGTATCTATTTTAATTTCAATTGAGGTAAATATTGACAACAGTTGTGAAGAATTAGGAAACAGGACCTTAGAACTGATCCAACTAGTGTTTTCAAATTGTTCTCCATGAATCTTGGAGGAACTTTGGTGAGGTTACTGTGCTAAAGAGGAAATGGCAGTACTGAGCTGACAGGAAACTAAATCCCACACCCCATCCAAAGGAGCTCCTTTATTCTGCTTCACATCTTTGACATTGATAAAGACATTTATTTGAACAAATGAGTTGTCTAAAATAATAAAGTAATGAAGACCACAGATCTAGCCTTTGCTGGTTTGAATCTGTTGTGGAATCCCAGAAAAGCCATGCCCTTTAATTCTCATTCAGTGTTGCTGACTGGGAGCTTTTGATTGTTCCCATGGAGATGCGATCCACCCAATTGTGAGTAGTAACTTTTGATCAGATTGCTTCCAAGGAGTTGTGACTCCACCCATTAATCTTTTAAAAGAGGAAACGTTTTGGAGAGAGTCCCTTCTTAGAGCCACGAGGCTGAGAGAACCACAGAGTCTACCAGCCAGCAACTTTTGGAAATGAGGAAGAAGAACATCCCTGCAGGAGCTTCATGAAACCAGAAGCTGGGAAAGAAAGCTAGCAGATGCCACCATATTCACCATGTGCCCTTACCACTGAGAAACATTGAACATCATCAGCCTTCTTGAACCAAGGTATCTTTCTCTGGATGCCTTAAATTGGACATTTCTATAGACTTGCTTTAATTGGGACATTTTCTCAGCCTTAGAACTGAAATTTTTATTAATTTATTAGCAATTTATTAAATTCCCCTTTTTGAAAGCATTTCCATTTCTGGTATATTGTATTCTGGCCACTAGCAAAGTAGAACATAGCCCAGCTTTCAATAAGAGTTGGTTAGTGGCAGAAAGACTAGATATTTTTACATTGTTTTCCAGACATCATATTGCTTTAATATTTTTGATTTAAGTATCTGTAATTGAGGGAGTACTTATTCTTTTAAAGGGGGATAATATTGATTAAATTGTATAGCCAAGATTGACTATATGTATTTTATAATCTTAATAATGAGACATAATTGAAGAAAACAATAATTCTGCCTCATAATTGAAGGATAATAAAAAATAGTGTGGGAGTAAAACCTGTGTGTTTTAAAACTGTCATTCTAGAGAGACTTTGAGGTGACTTTAATGATAAATGCCAAAGAAGTATTCCTAAAATGTATGGGGCCTTCGTGTCATATTGGTGTAAGCATAACATCAGCATTATACCAGCAGCTCTCCTCTAATCAGGATAGTCAGTTAGGTGTGCACAAGTTTGTATAGTTAGGATTAGTTTCATGACTTCTTTTGGCCATACCTTTTCTCTTTTAGCAATAGGTGTTTATGTGATGTAGTATTTGGCACAGTTAAAATAATTCAAATGAGGAAGAATAGTTTGATTCCCTGGGTTGTTGTGTTGAAGGCCCTTTTATCTGCCTACCTGATTTAATAATATGGTATGCATCATAACTATTGGCATTTCAGCCACTTTTTTAGAGGAAATTGGTTTCATTCTATTCTTTTTTTTGCTAATGTTACAGCAAACACCTAAGCAAAGTTATTAGGATTAAAGTTTAAATCAAATTAAAAATAGCATTACAGGATATCCAGGTAGGATACAACAGTACGTAAAGTGAGAAAGACATCATCAGTTTTGCTGACCATTTTAAAGATCACCCTACCTATGCCTACCCTAACCTCATTCAATCCATGTATTTCTCTGAAGGTTAATTCCTCATCAGTATTACCCAGGAAAAGGTCATATTCAAAGACCAAATAATAACGTTCTAGTAAAGCCTTGTTTTTGCATAGCAAAACATCATAATACTTAGTTATGTAAAACAACACCATTTTATTATATTCATGATTTTGTGGGTCAAAAATCTGAGCAGAAGACAATGAGATTATTTTGTCTTTACTCCCAAATTCCTGGGGCTTCAGATGGGTGGCTTAAATGACTAGAGATTGCTAGGACAGTCATTACAGAAATATGGATTATAAAGTTCAAAAACAGGCAACTGAATAATATTGTTTAGGGATATTTCCATAGGTTATAAAAACAAACTATAAGAAAAACAAGGAGATAACACAGAATTCAGGATTTTGGTTATATCTGATTTTAAAGGAAATCAGATTGCAGAGGGTAATGTAACTTAATTTTCTATTTCTTGGTCTGGCAAGTGTATATAAGGGTATCCATTCTATTGTTATTCCTTAATCTTAAAATCATTTTTTATAACTATTTGATTTTTTTTCTCATTGTTGTTCTAGTTTGCTAGCTGCCGGAATGCAAAATACCAGAAACAGAATGGCATTTAAAAGGGGGAATTTAATAAATTACTAGTTTACAGTTCTAGGGCCAAGAAAATGTCCCAATTAACGAAGTCTATAGAAATATCCAATCTGAGGCATCCAGGAAAAGATACCTTGGTTCAAGAAGGCTGATGAAGTTCACAGTTTCTCTCTCAAGTGGAAGGGCACATGGTAAACACAGTCAGAGTTTCTCTCTGATCTGGAAAGGCATATGGTGAACACATTCAGGGTTCCTCTCTCATCTGGAAGGGCACATGGAGAACACAGTGTCATCTGCTAGCTTCTTCTCCTGGCTTCCTATTTCATGAAGCTCCCAGGAGGCATTTTCCTTCTTCATCTCCAAAGGTTGCTGGCTGGTGGACTCTGCTTCTCGTGGCTATGTCATTCTGCTCTGCTCTCTCTGAATCTCCCATTCTCCAAAATGTTTCCTGTTTTATAGGACTCCAATAAACCAATCAAGACCCACCCAAATGGGTGGAGACATGCCATCACCTAATCCAGTTTAACAACCGCTCTTGACTAAGTCACATCATCCAGGGAGATGATCTGATTACATTACAAACATACAGTATTGAATAGGGATTATTCTGCTTTTATGAAGTGGGATTTTGATTAAAACATGGCTTTTCTAGGGGGCATATTTCCTTTCCAACCAGCACAATTGTGATTTATTTTTACTCTGCCTGAATTTTAACATAATTTACCTGAATAAATTTAATGATCATTTGTATATATGTTATGGAGTTTAAATAGTTCCAATTCCAGCTATGAAAAAATTATTATGGGTGGTCTTATATTTGTTTGTTTGTTCTTTCCTCTCCCCCAAATATAAATTCCTAGGTTTTGCCTCCTGTTTTCTGATTAATTTTGTCTCAGTATGGCTTGGTGTTTCAGGTTGCTAAAGCTACCAGAATACAATATACTAGAAATGAGTTGGCTTTTACAGAGGGGATTTATTAAGTTACAAGTTTAGAATTCTAAGGCCATAAAATTGTCCAAATTAAGGCATCAAGAGAATAGCTTCACTCCAGAAACGCCGATCATGTCTGGGGTTTATCTGTCAGCTGGGAAGACGCATCACTGGCATCTCCTGGTCCTTTGCTCTCAGGTTGCGTTGCTTTCAGCTTCTGATTCCAGTGGCTTTTTATGTCGGCTCTCCAAGCATCTCCAAATGTCTGTTTCTAAGCTTCTGCTCTCTGTGTTGGCTCTTTTAAGGACTCAAGTAAACAAATTAAGACCCACCTTGAGTGGGCGGGAGCACATTTCCATGGAGATAATCTTAATCAAAAGGTCCCACCTAACAATAGGTGTGCTTCCACAAAATTGGATTAGGATTAAAATGGCATGGTTTATGTTTCTTGAAGATGATTATATAATGATAAAGCTTTCACAGTGTGACTGTGTGATTGTGAAAACCTTGTGTCTGATGTTCCTTTTATCTACCTTATCAACAGATGAGTAAAACATATGGAATAAAAATAAATAATAGGGGGAACAAATGTTAAAATAAATTTAGATTGAAATGCTAGTGATCAATGAAAAGGAGGGATAAGGTATGTGTGATTTTTTTTGTTTTCTTTTTATTTCTTTTTCTGAATAGATGCAAATGTTCCAAGAAATGATCATGATGATGAATATGCAACTATGTGATGATATTGTGAATTACTGATTATATATGTAGACCAGAATGATCAAAAGTTAAGAATGTTTGCGTTTGGTGTTTTTTGGTATTTTTTTTTAAAATTTAAAAATTAAAAAAAAATGGCATGGCTTTTCTGGGGTATGTAACAGCTTCAAACCAGCACACAGTGTGTGGCTTAGGAATCTGCATTTCTAAAAGCTCCTCCAGGTTATTTTGATATGAATCCAGGTTTAAGAACTACTGCAGAGATTAATACCTCCCTGACTTTAAAACCTATTATAAAGTCACAGTGGTCAAAATAGCATGGTACTGGGACAAAGACAGAAGCATTGACCAATGGAAATGAATTGAGAGTACAGATACAGACCACCAAATCTATGGTCAATTGATTTTTGACAAGACCCCCAAATCCTCTGAACTGGGACAAAATAGTCTTTACAATAATTGGGCATGGAAGAACTGGATATCAAAAACCAAGAGAATGAAAGAGGACCCCTATCTTACACCCTACACAAAAATTAACTCAAAGTGATCAAACTCCTAAATATAAGAACTAGCACCATAAAACTTCTAGAAGAAAATGTAGGGAAGCATTTTCAAGACCTAGTAATAGGAGGTAGCTTCCTAAACTTTACACCCAAAGTTTACACACAAGCAACAGAAGAAAAAAATAGATAAATGGGAACTCCTCAAAAATCAAATGCTTCTGCACCTCAAAAGACTTTGTCAAAAACGTAAAGAGGTAGCCAACTCAATGGGAGAAAATATTTGGAAATCACATATCAGACAAAGGTTTGATTTCCTGTATATACAAAGAAATCATGCAACTCAACAACAAAAGAACAAACAATCCAATTATGAAATGGGCTAAAGATATGAATAGGTATTTTTCTGAAGAGCAAATACAGATGGCTCAAAAGCACATGAAGAGATGCTCATTTTCACTGGCTATTAAGGAAATGTATATCAAGACTACAATGAGATACCATCTCACACCTATAAGAATGGACTGCTATTAAACAATCAGGAAACTATAAATGTTGGAGACAATGTGGAGAAACTGGAACACTTATGCACTGCTGGTGGGAATGTACAATGGTGCAGCCGCTATGGAAGACTGTTTGGCGGTTCCTTAGGAAACTAAATATTGAACTGCTCCAACTCAGCAATAGCACTACTTGATATATACCAAAGAGCTGAAAGCAATGACACAAACAGACATTTGCACACCGATATTCATAGCAGCATTATTCATGGTCGCCAAAAGATGGAAACAAACCATATGCCCATCAATAGACGAGTGGATCAACAAAATGTGGTATATCACATACGATGGAATATTACGCATCAGTAAGACAAAATGACATCCTGAAGCATATGACAAGATGGATGAGCCTGGAGGACATAATGCTGAGTGAAATTAGCCAGACACAAAAGGACAAGATAGCATATGATTCCACTTTTATGACCAGCATAAAGGTATAATCAGAGACTTATAATACAGAATGCAAGGGACTTAGAGATAAGAAGCTAGAAATAGCTTCTATAGAAATAAATAGAAGCTAGAGATGGGTGAACCATTAGCTAATGAGGTTGAACTCCAGTGTAACAGAATATAGGAGCAAAAGTGATTCTCTAGTGGGTCTAGAAGTAATATTACCATTTTGAAGATGAACAAGATTGGAAGGGGTTATATAGACCTATGTGTCCCACTGACTCACACTAGAAATATGAATGAGTTGTTGTAAGAATTGTTTCAAAGATATGACTCTTCTATAAAGAGTATTTAAGTCCAGAGTACAGGGGGAAAACTGCTATTGCATGCTATGAGCTATGTTCAAAAGGAAATCATCAGCACTACCACAGCAACAGCAGAGGTAAATAATGGGGTGAGAGATGAGTTAAGAGGAGGTTTAGATCTTCTGTTTAGTGAGGGTGTGTTTATTGGTTTTCTGTCTCTTGGGAACAATGAATTATCTAAAATTGAGAATGTTGATGGACTGTGGACTTTGGGCCTTCTACATGATGCCTGATGAATGCAAGTGGCTGAAGGATGCACTGACAGAGAAGTAGATTGGCAAACGATGGTGTATACTTATGAACACAGGCTGTGCTGCTACAAAAAGTAACAATGTTGTGAGGCATACAATGATGTGAATGAACATGTGGGATATCTGGTGAGACAAAATAAGCCAGAAACAAAAAAACCCAATGGTATGGTCAGCTTTAGAAAATGCTTATAAGAAAACAGGGGCCTAGATTGTAAGCTTTTAGAGCAGACACATTAAGTCCAGAGTGGTGATTATTATTTCTGGATTTTGAGAGGCTGTTTTATATATATAACTTGGTATTTAGAGATAAAAATGAAGCCAAACAGATTGGGATTAATGTAATTTTGAACATAGGGGTAAGAAGACAGTGTCTATATTTTAGAACCACACATACTCTTTGAGACCAAGGGAAGAAAGGTTTATTTGGTCTGGAACTGAAATTTTCTGTCGTGCATAATCTAATTCAACCTATCTGTATAGCTCATTTGAACAATTGAAACACAGAGAGCACAGAATGAGAAAGAGGTCCTTTAATCCTGTATAGATTATTGTAATGCCTGGAAACATCCTAGAGTATATTAAGCAGATAATCAAAAAGTATTGGCAAAGTCCCCTGAGGGAGGGGCAAAAGACTATGGAACTATTAAACCTTACCATCAGGAAATCTGATACTGTGTCAAACTTTAGGGACACCCAAATCAATAGGCCAGGCCCTCGATCATGAGGCTTACTCTTGTGAAGCTTATGTAGGTAGCATAGAAGCTTAGACTACCTATAAGCTTGCCTAAAAGTTACTTCTGGAGGACCTCTGTTGTTGTTCAGATGTGGCCTCAAAGCCCAGCTCTGCAAGTGAAATCATTGCCCTCCCTGCTACGTGGGACATGATATTACAACCTGACCAAATGGGGGAAAAGAAGTATAATTAATAAAGTATCAGTGGCAGGTAGAGTTCAAATAGCGTCGAGAGGCTACTCTGGAGCTTGCTCTTACACAAGCTTCAGGTAGACCTTGCTACCTATCATAACCTGCCAACCCCCAACCAAGACCATTCCAGCCAATTCTAAAGAAGACCTAAAGCAATATATAAGATTTCACAAGGGTTCCAGGCACTAGAGTAACTTGCTAGAAACCTACAACCTCCAGATGGGTCCCTCGTCCAGATAAGTCCTGAAACCTAGCCCACCCTCTCCGGAGCATCAGATAGTTCCATCTCCCTACCCCATATTAGTGACAGACCCTTCCAATATCAAAAATTTAGAATTGCCATAGCTCAAACAACCCCAATGAGAAGTATGGCAAGATCAAAGATGATGGTAGAATTATGCATAGAAGATAGGACTTAACAAATGAATATGAATGCTGATCATTAAATTGATACCTCTTTTAGTCTCCAGTATTTTAGAGCAGCTAGAAGTGAAAACCTAAAATTGTGAAATTGTAACCCATGTCAAAGTCTGAAATATGTTCTGCAACTAATTGTGGTGCTGTGCTTTGAAATTTATAGCTTTTTTGTATTTATGTTACTTTTCACAAATAAAGAAGGAAAAAGAAGTCGATTGTTATGATAAAAAAAGTATTTAAACCCTCTAGCTTCCTGTATTCTGGAGCAGTTAGAAGGAAAAATATGAGAGGATCATATAAGGTAGCCCATAACAAACTCTGGGATCTATCCTGTAACCACTTTTTGAAGAGTGCTTTGAAAACTATTGCTTTTTTTTTCTTTGCTTTGTATATATGTTATGCTATACAATTAAAAAAGTTAAAAAAAAAAAAAGAACTACTGCAGATATAATCCAAACTTTATACTTTGAGTTTTAGCATGTGACATGAGGATTCTAGGACACGGTTGGTCTCTCAGTGAGGGAATTTGTACACAGTGATTGGAAGAGCTGAGAAGCCAAACAGGGAAGCTACTGAGAGACTACCACAGCCAAAAGCCACTACCAGCCTTGTATTGGAAGGGCTTAGGGAAGAGATAGCACTGGAGCTCAAGAACCTGGGTCACCGAGAAAAGAGGCTGAAAGGAAATAGCAGAATTGTCTTGGCATCTCCCTTTCTCCTTCTGATCTTTTGCCAGCATCTTCTATTATCTGACTCCATTTGATAGGATCCTGGGGTAATACAGCCTACAGGGTTCAGTCTCTCAGAAAGTCAAAGCAGAGCAGGAGAAGGGAGGTAAATGGATCTGAACGCAAGCATGTCCAGGACCTGCTTACTTAGATTGAAGATGTTATGCCTTCTTAATTGATTTGGCTTTTCATACTTTGGGCTGTATCATTTGAAAATCAGAAATGCTGAGTGACTAACATAATGGCCCATGAACCCCGACAACTTGTGTTCAAAACCCTACTCTACTTTACTCACAATGAGATTTTGGTTGTTACTTAATCTCTGTGCTCGTTTCCCCATTTGTAAAATAGGGAGAGTAATTATTTATCTCCCCGTTGTTCACAAACTGTGTCCTGGGGCTGTCAGCATATTCACATGGTACAAAAGGTTATCTTAAATTTTCAAGGGAAATACCTGCTGGACATAGCATAAACTACTTGTTCAAGGTAGTTCAGTTTGAACATTAGAACACATTATTTCTTTCAGTGATGTAATATCTTTACAACGCTGGATTTTCAGTGTTTATTATAATAAAAAACAAGTACTGCATGAAAATCAATATGGAATAGGAAATGAAAATGATAGTGTTCAATTTGATTCCGAGATTTGAAAAGTTGTGCAGTGTCTAACAACATATATATCCCTTTAGTAACAGATTAAGACTAAAATAAAAATATTTCCTCTTTAATGTATATTTCAAGTGGCTACTTTAAATTGTTAAGACATAAATTCTTTTTAAGTCACTTGGCCCTAGCTACCTATTAAATGTAACTGTTAGATACTTCTTTTGGCCTGATACACTAAGGGTGAGATGCAAGGAACCAAGCAAACTTGGTAAACTCTTACTCACCTCCTAGTGTTGTTAAGAGTATTAGCTGAGCTAATAAAAGTAAAATGATTAGAAAAGTGCCTAGCAATTAGTAAGTCTGATATGAGTATGGCCTATTATAGGCGAAAAAACATGACCAATAGAATTGAACTCTCACCACTTCATGAAAAACAGATAAAGTTGACAGATCTTTTACAGTATTTGAATGCTAGACCATTCAGTACTTCAAAGCTCACATCACCTATAAACTATGTTAGTGATACACAAGAGTGATGTCAGTGAGTAAAGATCAACTGCACTTTTCAAGACAGTAGCCACCAGCCCCATGTGCCAGGTAATTGAGCACTTGATGTGTGGCCCATGTTAAGGAATTGAATTTTTATTTTAGTTAATTTGAATTTAAAAACTGCTACTTGATTTAGTTACTAGAAAACGTTCAAATATTTCTGGAACAAATCGACTATGTGAGTCTATTTTTCAACTGTAAATTTCATGAAATACAAATCAAGTATTTCCAATGAAAATTTGGCATCTCAATTGAGATATGCCATAAATATAAAACTCACATTGAAACTTGAAGGCTTAATATTAAAAAAGAGAAAATATGTCATCATTAATAATTTTTATATTGATTAGAGTATGACATGATCGACATACTCATACTCATGACTTTGTATATTGCTATAATTTCTCAGTAGGCAAAATTACTGAAAATGGAATACATGAATCAAAAAGTATGCATATTGTAAATTGTGGTAGATATTGCCAGAACTGTATAATTTATAATAAATAACAGTTTTAATTCTGTTTTGTGACTGATTTTCATAGCTACTCGTGTTCAAAAGTAGGAACTTTCTCCCTCCCCCCCAAAAGTGGTTTGTTTATGCATACTTTTCATTGGTTTATGAAGTGACTTGGTTCATACTTTCATGTTATAAATATCAATCAGTTGGCAGCTTTTATTATTTGACCTACAAATCAAGACTTAACTATGGCCAGAACCACACACCATTTTGAGATTGATTGGTAATTTGAACAGAACTTCCTGGGAGGCAAAAAAAAAAAGTACCATGCTGCAAATCTGGAACTGAAAACTCATTCTATCCTTATTGGGTTGCTGATGTTTGTCCCATAATCGACTTTTAGAGGCACAGCAGATGGCTTAAAGGTAAAGTGAGTTAACAATTAATAAGGCTTTGAAAGACTTTTTATGTCACTTTTTATTTTCAAATCATTTACTAAGAAATCACCCTAGGTTTGGAATAAACCAGAAAAATAAAGTTATTAGGCAGCTTATTTTAACAATGGCTGGTTAAAATAGGGTAACTATAATACTGATTTAATTTTTTTTAATTTATCAAAATCTTTTTTTAAGTTTGACGAAGGCTTTTATCAAATTCCTGGTAACTCACATTTAGTTGAAGATACCAATGAGACTGTTTGAAAAAGAGAATACTATTGGTTTATCCTACATATCTATCTAATCCGGTCACAAGCTAGCTTAAAACTCTTCAGTGGTTCTCATATTTTTCAGGATGAAATCAAAAGTCCTTTGTCATAGATTAAAACTATTTATGTTATAGTACCTGTCTATCTTCTGCCCCTATTTGTATCCTTTTGATTCTAATCTGCAGTTCCTTCTGTCCAGTAACACTTTTCCTCCTTCACCTCTATGATTCTAGCAAGTCTTCCTTGATCTCGTAAGTCTAGATCAGATCTCTTGTTTGTGTTCCCTCAGCACTTCTTATCTCTATCATAGCACTTAAAATACTGTTATTATCTATTTACTTCTCTTCCAGTGCATGTAAATATCTTGAAGGAAAGGGTTATTTTTAACTCCATTGCTTAAAATATTACTTAGTGTTTAAAAGGAGCTCAAAAAATGTGTGACAATAAATACAGTGGAAAATAAGGCATTTTGCTTAAAAATGGATCAACTGAAGATGGTTTTAAATTCAAAGCATGATACATTTTTACCCAGTGAAGCTAACTAATGAGAGGCTGACTGATGTTATATAACTTTTGTTTTCTGAGTTCAGTTTATTTTCTATTGTAAAATAATGTGAGCCAATTGGAAAGCATTTTGAAAACAAAGAAAAAGTACAAAAATTCACTCAGTATCACCCTAATATAAACTCGGTAGCATTGTGATTTCTCTCTCCTGCCAGTGATGGTTTATTATTATTTTTTGGTTTTTTTTTGTTTGTTTGATGGTTTATTTTCTTTCTATGCAGTGATACTATTTTACAAAGTCATATGTTTTCCTAAGGGTTAGAATCCTATGACAGCCTGAAAGGCAAAACTCATACATGACAAAACTACCCTTAAAAATTACTTAGATAAGTGCCACATTGGGCTGACATATTATTTCTCAGTAAGTGCCATATATTTTTCCCAAATACAAATTGTTGTTTCTTCAGTTGGTTATCTGGTGAATTAGTTGGCTTAAGTTTGGTGAATTGTATAGATATACCATAGTTTACAGGTTTAAGTCCAATTTACTATTATTGAACCTTCATAGTTTTAAACACTAAGATTATATTCCTGTGAGAAGTGCTTGGGAGAAATAAGACGATCTAAGAGAATAGCACATGCCCATCTCCTATGTTGGTTTGCTCTGGTCTGTAAACTAAGTGGATGGACTGACAGTTGAAATCAACCACAGATTTTAAATCATTTATTTTTTTCTTGATCCCATCTTCTCTACCACCTGAGTAAGTTGAAAGAATTCATGTAAGACAAACATCCATGTTATGCAAACTGTACATACAATATTTTATCTCACATTTTAAATTATTGTGTTACAAAAAATCTAAATTAAATTAATAGAATCTGTAAAAAATGTTTAAAACATGGAGAAGTATAAGGAAGAAAATGTCATCCACTTCTATTTCCATTCTTCAGAGCTCTTATTTGTTACTGGACTTCTCTAACAGGGATATTACTCAAATATATCTCTATCAATGTGCTCTTCTTTTGTAAATATATGATTTTTTCCCTCATAAAATTGAAAAATAGTAAGTAGTTTTAGGTATCCTTTACTTAAAATTAAAGTAGAAGCACTTCCAAATAACCCTTGCTACTCTCCACAAACATTTTTTAAAATAGATTTTTATTTTGGTAACATGTTTTAGGTAAATATATATCAAAGTTCTAAATTTTAACCATTTTTAAGTGTACAGTTCCATAAATGTGATTTTTATGGCTTCATACAAGTCCATTGTATGTTGCATCATAGTTGGCAGAAACATGTATAATTTACTGTTATTGGACTTTCACATTAGTTTTAAGTAGCATGTCTGCCACAAAGCCAGGATTCACTTTTCCAGACACATGTCCTTTCCCACAAAAGTACTTCAGTACCTCTAAACTATTCTTCAACTCAAATGTTCTTTTGGTAGCAACTTTTTTTTTTTCAGATTGATGCTTTGTGTCTACCCCTTCTCTGTTTTCTGCTCTTTTCTTTTTTGACTGTTATGCTCTGATTAAATGCGCCTGTCTGTGAAACTGTATGTGACTGTCCTACCAGAAAAAAAAAGCTGCGAATCCTTTTAATCCTTATTGTAAATGAGACAGAATAAGGTAATATCAAGAATTAATCATGGGGTTCCCTTTATGCAGAGTAATGGACAGATGAGTAAAAAAATAAGGACAAAAATAAATAAATAATAGGGGACTAAAGGGTACAAACTAATTGGGTAGATTGCAATACTAGTGCGCAATGAGAGGGAGGAGTAAGGGGATGGGATGCATGGGTTTTTACCTTTTTATTTCTTTTCCTGGAGCTATGCAAATGTTCTAAAAATGATGATGGTGATAAATACACAACTATGTGATGATACTGTGAGTCGCTGATTGTATACTTTGGATGGACCGTGTGGTGGCATTTAAAAAAGAAATAATCCTGGACTGTGGAGTTAAACTGGTAATATGAGAGAACATTAGTTAATTTGTTTAATTGTTCCAAACTTCACTTTACACATCTAAAAAATGAAGATAATGATAGTATTGATCTTCATAAGCATTTTCTGAGATTTAACAGAGATGATACCCATTAGAGTGTTTAGTGAAGAGTTTAGCGCATAGTATGTGCTCACCAAATTGTTGTTAAAATAATGATAATTATTTTGCTACTTCTACCTCATACCATTAGTCATTTAGCTAAAAACTGTAATATCCCTCCAATTACCTTTCCTTATAATATATTTTAATATATGAATGTATCATCTCCTAAAATCTTGAAGCTTGATATCCTTGGTGCCTTGCATTTTGTAGGGCATTCAATAAGTGTTCTTTAATGGATCTGTCCTTATTTATATCATTAAACAATAATACACATCATTATGTACATTATTATGTTATATAATTTAACTTCCTTGCTTAATAAACAGATAATGTTATTATGTGATGTTGCACGAATTTGGTACTTTACCAAGTACATATTTTATAATTGACCTTCCTTAAAAAAAAAATGTTTCTTCTATATCATTTGCTTTTTTCTTCTAAAAGTGGAAGGAGAGGAGCCTAATTACATAATTTTCTAGGCAGTATGAAAAGCTGATTCAGCAAAATTAATTATTGATTGAAAGGCAAAAAAGACTTTCTCTAGGTTAGTTTTCTTATCCAGAAAATCAGCTTCAATTCTGTTTTTCACCTGCCAGAAAAAACATTTTCTCTCTTGTTATCAGTGACCTTTGACTTGTCAGTAGCATGCAAACATTATTATTTCTGCATTACTAATGAAATGTATCAGGTCAACCACCTTGTCAATTTCAACTCTTCATTTTTCTATGCCGCTTGCATTATTTTAGTAAGAGAGGGGTTTGGGGGATTTCTGCAGATATTTTGGGGAAAGAATGATTCTTGAATCAAAACTGTCACATCAAAGATTTTTTATTTTATTCCTTCAAACAAAGCCCTCACTTGCAACATCTGAAATATATCTTGTTCTTTAAGGCTCTGTGACTTTCTAATTTCCCATCTGTTTCTTCAGTGGTTTTCCTATAACTGGAGGAATATTTGAGGCAAATTTGAAGATATGGCAAAATTACTCCTTTCTGACTCATATCATTCTGTCCCCTTTCCCCCATATCTACTGTGAATAGGTAATATCTTTTTTTTTTTATCCAGCACTGCCCTCCCCCACTGCCAAATTAGAAACTTTCTATTTTGGTTAGAATTTTCCTTCATTGTTCACAAACAGCTCTCTCAGCTATAAGTTTTGTAATTAATAACTCTTCTAGCTTTAAGGTGGCCAAGCCTTTTGATTAGCAACTAACTCTACCAAGAAATTGACAGGCCGATTTTATTTTTCCTGGGTCATCCATTTTCTCATATAAGTGAATTTTTACTACAGGGCTCTGAGATTCCCCCATGCCATCCAGAAGTAATAAAATGCTATAATAGGCCTTTCTTATAATAACTTGTGAAGCCCAAGGTGCTGCATGTGTACTAGTTTCCAGGTGCTCTAGGAGCCAACAGTAGAAATATGTCATTGACCAAATCTCCATACCTGAATTCCATTCAACACCCTGGTTTTTCAGTTCCTGGCTTTCATAACTGTAGTGTATTTTTCTTTTATGCTACCTCAACCATTCACTCATATGATCATGCCTATATGTTATGAGCAATAACTACATCTCAAAAATTTCAATTTCAGTTTCTCTGACCATTACTTCCTATCTGTCTAGATCCCCTACTCAAATACTCTCACTGTCCTTCAGCCCTTTGGGGACCTCCAAGCTCCAGTCATAGAGTGAAATATTAATTCATTGTCTAGGAGAAAGGGAATGGTAATTTATAAGTAGTAGTAAATGTCCTTCTGAAATTACTGATCACTTCCTCTACCACCAAAATTGCAATCCTTTCCTCTCCTCATTTAAACTTCCTATCCATTTTCCCTACTTGTCCATAATTATAGATTTTTGTTTTATTCATTGTCTGTATCTCCCACCACAGGAATAAACCCTACTATTAACTATATCTACTTTTTTCAAATTAGACATAATAATGTAAAATAAGATTTATAGTTCATACTTTAATACCATGCCTTTAACTTCTTGTCCTTTTAGGCCTAGATAATGTTAATGAAATACAGTTTATTTTGTAGCCAAGAACAGATTCTAATATATACATACATACACACACACACACAGAGACACACGTATTTTGTTAAAATAAGAGAGAGATAGAGACTAAAATTAAAGCATCGATTAAATGTATATAATTTTTCATAATTTCAGTTTTATTGAAAACTGAATATGTTGATTTATATTTATAGAGATAATGATAAGAATTTAAATGTTTCTTAATTTTGAAACCCTATGATTAATCACTTTGTATTATAATTGTATCTATTCCCTTTAGAAGGGAACATATTTTTTCATCTTTCCGTCCACTGTATTTTGCCCAGTTTCTGGAACTTTATAGATGTGTAGCTTACAGTGAATGAACTTTCTTATACAAAGGCTTATTTTTGAAGGACCTCTTATTGGATTTAATGAAAACAATTTTTAAATGGCTTTCTTTGTGTATACATATCTATGTTAGTTAGTTGACCTCAACTTCATCTTTCTTTTTCCTTCATGCCTTCTCTTTTATTTACATACAAGTTATATGGTTATATTCCATCAAATATTGTTTTTAGAAATGAACAGAACATATTAATCCCCCAAGAAGATGACAATTGCTTTGAGCTCAAAGGTCATCTAATATGCCTCATGTGCATCTTCCATGGGCTTCACTACAGTGCTACCCATGGAGCAGTTCACTTTGTACACTTGGATTGAATTCTCAGCTATGTTTAGCCACACAGGACCTTAAAGTTTAAACCTAGAACATTTTCATGACATTGCCAAAATTCACAGCTGTCTGAGCCTCCACCACTATACCCTCCATTAAAATCGAGCGGTTCACATTGTGGGAAGGAAGATCTTTTAAAGATATGAAAGCATTTCATTCACCCTAATTCTCTAGTATAATATTTTGGATAAAATTGCTTATCAACTAGTTTTGTACTTGTATTACTATTTATATTACAGTTCATTTTTATTCTTCACCTAAATTAATGCTTTATGTATATTAATCCTCATTGATAATTCATCAGAAGTACTATTTCCCCCATTGATTATAACTGAATTTTCTGCTTATTGACAATTAGAATGATAGAATTATTGGTTATCAGGATTATTTTTTGTTTCACAACTACTCAAAAGTCAAAGTAGATTAAGGACTCTTCCATAAAATATATTCTCTGATGGAGATCCTCACTCCACTGTCTTCCCAGATCCTATAGTTACACATCACCTAGTTATTCATCAATTCAAGGGTCAGTTTTGATGCAGGAATTCTATAAGGCAGGAACCAAGAAATATCATTTTATTTAAAGATTATGCTGTGGGTCTTGGAGGACAAAAGTATAGAGAATTAGTATGCCTTGAAGTGCATTTTCTTAATGTGTTCTTTTCTGTACCCTCTCCAGAGACCTTCTAATATTGTAGTAGACCTCAATTCTGAATAGATTGGGTTCTTCCACTAATTAACCATTTGAACTTGAAGAAATTACTGTCCCTCTCTGAATTTCTGTCTCATTATCTGTATGGTGAGAGGTTAGTTGGGCTATATAATCTCAAAGATTTTGAGTAGCATTTAAGTTGTAAATTCTGACTACAAAGGGATATGAACATGTATATGTAAGAATCCTTCTTACTAATATAACAAATTACTTGTAGTATTTCTTACATCCATAATAATAGCTATAATTTATTTTACATGGGCAGGCACCAGGGATCGAACCCGGGTCCTCTGGCATAGCAGGCAAGCATTCTTGCCTGCTGAGCCACCGTGGCCCGCCCAGCTATAATTTATTGATCCCTTACCCTTTACATGCTTCCAAGTCTTTATTCAATCATCAGCTTCTCTGTTATTGATGGTGGTCAAGGCAGTTTTAAAATATGGAATGAGCCAATCAGGAACTTTGTGTAATGAATCTTAGTGATGTGATGGGAGTGAGTGAATGTGAATTACCAAAGACGGCTGTAGGAAATAGTGGCAAAACAAAGCAGATACTTTACAGTCTATATATGTAAGTTTAGAAACAAGAATTTATTAAAAGAATCATAGGTAGGCATGGACCTCATTCCCTTTACACTTCCCCTGCCCCTTCCTCTTCTCTTGTCTCTTAAATTCATGGTGTCTAAATTATCCAACCAAATTGGTAGCCTATAGAATGTGGTGATGAAGTCTGTACCCTGGTGAGGTAGAAGCTCTCTGGTACCCCTTGGATATCAAAAGCGATCTCAAACTTACTACAGTTGAAACTGGATTGATCTTCAGCCTAAACTTGCTTCATGAACAATTTTCCCCAGCCTTTTAATTGCTCCGGCCAAAATCCCTACAGTTATCCTTGACTTCTTTCTTCCTCTCTCACCTACTACATTCAGTCCATCAGAGCTCTAATGCGTCTACCTTCAAACTATATTCTGAGATATAGATTTGAACCAACCCCCCTGCTGCTACTCTCATCCTAACTGCCATCTCTTACTTGGACTGCTGCAGTAGCTGATCTTCTTGTGTATTAGTTAGGGTTCTCTAGAGAAACAGAATCAACAGGGAACACTTGCAAATATAAAATTTATAAGTGTCTCACGTGACCGCAGGAACACAGAGTCCAAAATCCACAGGGCAGACTGTGAAGCCGACGACTCCGATGGAGGGTCTGGATGAACTCCACAGGAGAGGCTCACCAGCCGAAGCAGGAATGAAACCTGTCTCCTCTGAGTTCTCCTTAAAAGGCTTCCCATGATTAGATTTA
>PVIY010018572.1:0-47340 GCA_004026745.1 Myrmecophaga tridactyla
TGAACAATGATATAGCTTTCACAATGAGACTCTGCGAATGTGAAAACCTTGTGTCTGATGCTCCTTTCAGCTACTATATCAACAAAAGAGTAGAACATATGGAATAAAAATAAATAATAGGGGGAACAAATGAAAAAATAAATTTAGTTTGAAATGCTAGTGATAAATGAAAGCAAGGGGTAAGGGGTATGGAATGTATAATCTTTTTTTCTCTATTATCATTTTATTTCTTTTTCTGATGTCTTTTTATTTCTTTTTCTAAATCGATGCAAATGTTCTAAGAAATGATGAATATGCAACTATGTGCTAATATTAAGAATTACTGATTGTATATGTAGAATGGAATGATATATTAATGTTCTTTTGTTAAGTTTTTTAATTAATAAAAAAGTTTAAAAAAAAAAAGATATACCACCTCACACCTATAAGAATGGCTGCTATTAAACAAACAGGAAGCTATAAATGTTGGAGAGAATGTGGAGAAACTGGGACACTTATGTACTGCTGGTGGGAATGTATAATGGTGCAGCCACTATGGAAGACTGTTTGGTGGTCTCTTAGGAATATCGAGCTGCCCTATGACCCAGCAATAGCACTACTTGGTATATACTCAGACAAGCTGAAAGCAACGACACAAACAGACATTTGCACACCAACGTTCATAGCAGCATTATTCACAATTGCCAAAAGATGGAAACAAACTAAATGCCCATCAACAAATGAGTGGATCAAAAAAATGTGGTATATACAGATGATGAAATATTATGCAGCAGTAAGACAAAATGACATTCTGAAGCACATGAAAAGATGGATGAGCCTTGAGGACATAATGCTGAGCAAAATTAGCCAAACACAAAAGGATAGATACTGTATGATTCCACTTTTATGACCAGCATAAAGTTATAGTCCGAAGCTTATAATACAGAATATAGGGGACTTAGAGATACAGAAGCTAGAGATGGGTGAACCGTTAGCTAATGAGGTTGAACTCCAATGTAAGGGAATAGATAGGAGCGAAGGTGGTTCTCTAGTGGGTCTAGAAGTAATATTACCATGTTGAAGATGGACAAGATGGAAAGGGGTTGTATAGACCTACGTGTCCCACTGATTCACACTAGAAATAGGAATGAGTTCTTGTAAGAATTACTTCAAAGGTAAGATCCTTGTATAAAGAGTGTTTAAGTCCAGGATGCAGGGAGAAAACTGCTATTGCATGCTATGAGCTATGTTCAAAAGGAAACCATCAACGCTATCACAGCAACAGCAGAGATAAATAATGGGGTGAGGGACAAGAGTTAAGAGGAGGTTTAGATTTCCTATTTGGCAAGGGTGTGTTTCTTGGTTTTCTGTCTCTTGGTAACAATGACATTATCTAAAATAGAGAACGTTGATGGACTGTGGACTTTGGGTCTTCTAAGTGATGCCCGATGAATGCAAGTGGCTGAAGGATGCACTGACGGAGAAGTAGATTGGCGAATGATGGTGTATACTTATGAATGAAGGTTGTGCTGCTACAAAAAAGAGCAATGTCCTGAGGCATGTAATGGTGTGAGTGAACGTGTGGGGCATTTGGTGAGACAAATTAACCAGAAACAAAAAAAACAACAATGGTATGGTCACCTTTAGAAAATGCTTATAGGAAAACAGGGACCTAGATTGTAAGCTTTTAGAGCAGACACATTAAGTCTGGAGTGGTGATTATTATTTCTGGATTTTGAGAGACTGTTTTATATATATAACCTGATTATATGTTTAGAGATAAGAACGAAGCCAAACAGGTTGGGGTTAAAGTAATTCAGAACACAGGGATAAGGAAGACAGTGCCTATATTTTCGAACGAATACATACTCTTTGAGACCAATGGAAGAAAGGTTTATTTGATCTGGAACTGAAATTTTCTGTAGGGCATAATCTAATTCAACCTATCTGTACAGTTCATTTGAATAATTGAAACACAGGAAGCACAGACTAAGAAAGAGGTCCTTTAATCCTGTATAGACTATTATAATGCCTGGAAACATCCTAGAGTATATTAAGCAGATAATTAAAAAGCATTGACAAAGTCCCCTGAGGGGGGAAGAAAGACTATGGAATTATTAAACCTTACCATTAGGGTATCCCCTGATACTGTGTCAAATGGTAGGGACACCCAAATCAATAGGGCATGCCCTCGATCATGAGGCTTACTCTTGTGAAGCTTATGTAGGTAGCGAAGAAGCTTGGACTACCTATAGGCATGCCTTAGAGTTATTTCTGGATGACCTCTGTCATTGCTCAGATGTGGCCTCAGTCTCTCTAAGCCCAACTCTGTAAGTGAAATGATTGTGATGACAAAGTATTTAAGTCCTCTTGCCTCCTATATTCTGGAGCAGCTAGAAGAAAAAATATGAGAGGGTCGCATGGTAGCCCATGACAAATGCTAGGATCTGTCCTGTAACCACTTGTTGAAGAGTGCCCTGAAAACTATTGCTTTTTTACTTCTTTGCTTTGTATATATGCTATACTGTACAATTAAAAAAAAGTTAAAAAAAAATAGCAGTAACATGGCTGATCAAGACATTGCCTAATCAAAAACCCTTGGTGGCTCCCCTTAACCTGCCAAGTAATTGGATATTTAAAACTTTCCAAGTTCTGGCCTCAATGCATTTCCAGTCTTCCCTCTCATTATTCTTTATTCTGTAAAAACATACTCTATGTGAGCTGGACTGCTCTGATCTCCATATTCACGGTAGACTTTCTTGCGCCTTCTCCTTTAAGTTCATTCTTATTGCATGTGATGGTTAGTCTTACATGTCAACTAGGCTATTGTACTGAATTATTTAATTAAAAACTAACCTAGGTGCTGCTGTGAAGGTATTTTGTAGATGTGATTAGCATCTGCAATCTGTTAACTTTAAGTAAAGGATAGGACTCTTGGTAATTCAATCAGTTGACGACTATAAAAGCAAAACTAAGGTTTCCCAAAGATGAAATTCTGCCTCAAGATTTCAAGTCCAGCCTGCCTCTGCCTTGCTGGCTATATAATCACATGAGACGATCCCTACGCACATGTTTATCTAGTTTATGTTGTCTTCTGGAGAACCCTGACTAAGAAACTGTATTCAAGGCTGACCCAGCAACCCAGACCACTTCCTTCTCAAAGCCCTTCCTCATTCCCACAGCCAGAGCTCTCTCCCCTCTCCTGTAATTGCATTTCACTTGAGCCATGCTCTTTGATACCTACAGTCTGTCTAATACTATATTTATTTGTGTACCTGTTATGTTGGTCTCAGTAGAATGAAAGATCCTTGAATTAGTAGCCGATATTTATTGAAACTCCAGTTCTCTCCCAGACTTCGAGCAAGGCATGAGGAAATACTGGTAAATGAAATCGACATAGTTCCTTCTTTTATGAAGAGTAGGGTTTAGTGGGGAGACAGATCATAAGTTAACAATTAATTTAGTGCTTATGAGAGTGCAAACTTCTGCCAAGGGGAAGTTTAGGGTGCTAATAGGGAGCTACAACTAGATGAGGGTTGGGGAAGTCCTTTATGAAGGAGCAAGTTTTAAGATTAGATCTGAAAGCTACGTGGGAAATACCTAAGTCGAGAAAGTGGAAAATAACATTTTTTTTTAAGGTGGAAGAAACAACATATATGAGGTCCTTCGGAGGTCACACACAAGCACTAGAGAGTTCATTTTGGTAGCAGTGTAGAGAATGAGGGGAAAAAGGATGGGGATGGGCAGGGAGGTAAGACTGAAAACTGGTAAAAGAGTTAGAAGTTATTATAATAGTTCAGACTTAGGGTGATAATGACTCAAACCAGAACAGAGAGGAGGGCTCAGGTCGAAGACGTGCCAAGGAAAGAGAATTGCCAGAACTTAATTTCCAGGTGGTGGAAAAAGAAATCCAGGATGGCTCTCAGGTTTCTGGATTCTAGGTGGTTGGAGGTGCCACCAACCAGGATTGGATATTTCAGAAGCAAGAACAAATGGGAGGTAACTTGGAAGATAAGTCCCGTTTTGGATATAATGTGCCTGATGTGCTGAAGAGGCATTTTAGGGGACTTTTCAGCCCCTTTCATGGTATGCTGCTTTTCTTTTCTTTTCTTTTATTAGAGAAATTATAGGTTTACAGAAAAATCATGCATAAAATACAGAGTTCCTATATACCACCCTATTATTAACACCTTGCATTAGTGTTACAATTGATGAAAGACCATTTTATAATTGTGCTATTAACTACAGTTGATGGCTTATATTAGGGTTCACTGTTTGCGTTGTGCAGGTAGGTGTAGTTTTAAACAGCTTTTTTGAGGTATAATTGTCATATAGTAAACTGCACATATTTGCACTGCACAGTTGGGTAAATTTGATATATATCTAAATACATACACACACACATACTTGTGAAACCATTGCCACAATCAAAATAGTTAGCATATCTGTCACTCCCAGAACGTTTGTCCTAACCTGTTATAATCATCCTCTCCCACCACTCCCACCCCTTCCCACCTCTTCTCTTTAGGCAACCCCTGATCTGTTTTCTGTCACTATAGATTTGTTTGTATCTGTGAGAGTTATATATAAATGGAACCAGACAGTATGCAATCTTCTGATGTCAGTCTTCTTTCCTTCAGCATAATTTTTTTGATATTGTTGCTTGTATCACTAATCCATTCCTTTTTATTACTGAGTAGCTTTCTATTGAATGGATATACCACAATTTGTTTGTTTATTCACTTATTGGTGGGCAATGGGGTTGTTTCCAGTTTTGGACTATTATCATTAAAGCTGCTATGACCATTTATTTACACATAAGTCTTTGTTTGGCCATAGATTTCCTTTACTAAATACCTAGGAGTGGGAAGGCTGAATCATACCGTGGTGTTTTATGTTCAATAAATCATCATCAAATACATTAACATTAACAACTATTTATGTATTTATGAATACATAAACAAATGAATGAGCAGCAATAACTCTTCAGCTGCATATGACAGGAAACCAATTCTCACTAAACAAAATGTCAGCTCACATAGTGGAGAAAACACGATTGTCTGAAAGAATGAAGGAGGAGCTTCCAGTACCCAGTGATCAGATGCTGGAACCAGGACTTAGGGTTATCAGAAGTCCTTCAACATTCACATCTCAATTCTGTTTGTTTCTACTTGATTTCATCTGCAGAAATGCCTATCTATTTTTGCAGAAAGATAACTGCTCTAATTCATAATTTTTTTTAGTACAAATAGATAAGTTTCAGGGAAGAACTCTAATTAGCCCTATTTGGATCATATGCTCAATTCTTAGACCAACACTGGTCCTGGGGTGGGGGTGGGGTGTCCAGCTCTGGATCACATGACTGTCTCTGTGGCCTGGCTGGTGTGATTGACAGGCCAATTAGAACCATGGCGGCTTCGGGCATAACCAAAGAAAGGGATGATGAATAAGAAAACATCGGATATCTACCATGGTTTGTCTATACAGTGTTTCAACATCTAGAAAGGAGTTTCACTTATATCTCACCTTGTATGATCTTCACAATAAGATCACTCGACCCTGTGAGGTCAAGTTGCATTTCACAGATAAGGAAGCAAGGCTTGGTGAAAGTAAATGTTCGACTAAAATATGTTGGACATGACTATGACTTGGTCTTTTAATATGTATCTAGCTCGTGTTTCAGAGTCCAGGCAAAAACTTTTCATATTCTTCTTTTATCAACATTTCATTCACATATTAATTGAACAGCTATTATAGGCTAGGGGATATAACAATAAACGAGATGATGGCACTTACACTGCAGCTGGAAAAAAGTATAATGCCTAACATAATGTTAGCTAGTGGTGCTCTGAAGAACTTAAAAAAGGCCAATAAGATCAGTGGGCACTCTGGGTACTGTGTTCAAGGTTGGCTTTTCTGGGGAGAGGATATTGAGGTTGTGAGCTGAGTGAGCCCACCAGGCCGTGCCTCCTGGAGTTGTAGGGAAATCTCAACTGTAGCTTGAGCATGCTGACTCCTCGGCAACTCGGTGCTGGTTGAGACGTAAGTTATGGCTATGTCATTCGTGACCTGCCAGTGGTCAACCACCAGGCCACACGGAGCACCCTCCATGGCCTTGAGGGCTCTTTCAGCCTCCTCAGTGATGATTTTGTCAACCAGAAAAACAAATGAGGAAATGTGCAAACTGCAGCTTGAATTTTCTAAACTTAACCGAAGGGTGATTATTTCAGACTCTTCTGATGAGAAAATCATGGATTCCCTTTGGCAGTAGATCTATTCTCACCTGGCTGGGGTGGTCCAGTGAGGTCTTGTGTGGTCTCTCCAAGGGGCAAAAACATGAACTCACTAGGATCTGTTCCAGCTCAAACCTTTGAAGCTGTGATAAAAACCAAGCTCCTTTCTGGCTCTTGATACAAGGAGAATGTGAAGAAAGCAGCACCCCCACTCCTTTGGGAAGCCAGCCCTGTCTCCCTGGTAGTCAGGAAGCCATGCAATCTGTCCATGTCAGAACCAATGACTCCTCTGGGAGACTATCAAATTAAGACCCTTCAATCAGGAAGCCTAATGCTATTGATTAAAGAGCAGACTTGAAAATCAGAAGTCCCCTGGCCTTGTAGTTGGACGGATTTACCTTCTCCTTGTCTCTAAATCTTGAGTTAGAACATTTGGCGCTCCTCAGAACTCAGGGCTCAGACAATAAGCAGAGATCCCTACCCTTTTCCTGGAGGATTTCTGCATCAGTCTCAGCGAGGGGTGGTAGGTTTGACCTGAGTCCGGGTCTGTACTACTTGGGCTTCTTGGGTGGCCCCAATCTTTTTGAATAGCAGCTAATGCCCCATGTAAGGCTCTCCAGGGCACTGAGCTGGGCACACTGAAGATTCTCATTACCCCCACTGAAAGAATTAATGGTATATTTCATAATCTCTATAAGTCCCTACAATGCCTTTTTGCAGTGAGGCAACCACCATGGAAGGAAATAGAAATTCACTTGCTGGTCTAAACTATTGAACACCAGTCATTCCCTTTCCTTTCCTGCCTGCCTGAAGAATTCCTGTGTTTCCTTCAAAGGCCTGGTTCAAATGTAATTTCTTGTGTTCTTTTACATGATGTGTTCCCGTTGTCCCCATTGCATGTATGGCACTTATTACATGGTTGTAACATGTAGGTGAATACATATGTCTTCCCCAACCTCTGAGTGCCTTTGGAGGAAGGATTGTATTTTCTTTAACTTAGTCTTCCCTGTGCTTTGCACAGTGACTGGCTGAGGATAGGAAATCAGAAAGTGTTTGTTGAATGAATAATTCAATAAATGGATGTATGGACTACCAAGATCCTTCCTCACTTTGAAATCTCCATGGCAATGAGCTACAAGTTTGAGGGCATTGTCTTGATCAGAGTCTTGGCCTAGCTAAATTGGCATGATGGTCTCAACAGCCAATAAGCAATTACCCCACAAAGCTGTGATTTCCCTGACAAGCTGTCTCAATTCTAACACCACTGGGAATTGTGTGTAATGAAAAGGAGATGCTAACAAGAAACCCTGCCATTTGTGAAGCCTGAACCAAGACCTGAGTGAGATGTGTAAAGTCATGAAGGAGAGAGCCTCCCTCTAGACCCCACCAACCCAGTAGACCAACCCAGGAGATCAGTGTAGTGAGAAAAAACACAGCCAGATTAGCAAACTCATTTTAACTACAATGGACAGGACTTAGGCTAGACTTTCAAGAGCAATTCATTCTCATAAGAAGACCCCAAAATTGGTGAGTAAGGAAGACAGATCACGGAATTTCCTTTTCCACAGTTCTTTAAAAAGGCTACCCTCCTCCCTCCCCCACCTTCTCCCATAACAACCCCACTCATTGATCTTCATAGAGGCAAGGGAAAGAGACTGGGATCTCCAACTGCCAGAGGATCATGGGAATATCCTAGCACTCAGTTGCCAGGATACTGGGCAGACCACTAGGGATGGCGTAGAGTTTCTCTAATCCCCATTCCAGGCACAGCAGTGTCAGTAGTTAAAGCTCATCCCTTCCTGACATTGACAGAGGTGAGTGTAACAGGAGAGGCCCAGTCTTATATGGAGGAGGTAAGCATGGGCTGCGGGCTATAGTCCTTCTCTTCCGATTGGTGTGAGGAAAAGCCGGGTGCAAGAAGCAGCTGAATCAAACAATGTCATGAGGGTGGAAAGAAGAAAGGATTGTTATATTATGAAGGAAATGCTCATTCCAACAAAGAAAATCAAAGCCCCAAATGATTCCGCAGGGAAGAAAGGTGAGCGAGAAGGAAATGAAATGGAAAACACTAACAAATTGAAAATGAGGCACAGAAAGTGGAGGGAAGGAATTGGAATGCTTTCAAGCAGGAAGATAATTCCCCAAAGAGCAGGTCTTTCTGGAGACAACCTGAGATCCAGCAGGTCTGAATCTCATGTCCATGGAGTTGAGAGGAACCACTGTGTGGTTCTCCATCAGGAAAGAGGTGGTCTGGGATGAGGCACCTCCTGGCCTGGATGTCTTCCTGTTGAGCTACAGGAAAGTCAGTTGAGCAGACCAGGCCACCTCAGGAGGCTAGTTGATTCCCTTGCAAGTGGAGATTTCCTGGTAAGGTGGTAGGCTAACTGGGTACCCTTGAAAGCACTGCTGTTTCTTGACTTGAATGAAAGTGCTGGTGACCCAACCATCTGTACATAAGGGACAAAGAAGCCAGAGTGCAGCAGTGGGCTCTGCTGAGCTCCACATCTACATGAGTCACTGTCCTTTGTAGGTCCTCTGGGAACTCAGCAATGGCTCCACTTGGAAGAGTAAAGGAGCATTTTGCTAAAACAATGTTTTCATAGATGCATGCCTCCTCCTCTCCAGAACCCTCTTTACAGGTTCCTTGGGATCAGGGGCTAGGAGGTTCTCTGTATCTAACTTCTATTACCCTCATCCCCAGCAGAGCCCTTCTGTTCCCTCTGGCTTTCCAGCCACTTACATGACTGACTATCTGACTTCTCCTCTCAGTATGAGGAAGGGCCTCCTTCTTCCACTTGCCGTTGGATTCCTCCTCCACGGTGACCCTGCCTCTTCCAGAAGTGTATGCACAAGTCCCTGGGCACTTTCCCTGTCATTTGCGCTTTCTTCACTGCACTCCTCTGTAAATGCATTTAAAAGTCTTTCTTTCTCTGTTTTTTCAAGGCTGCCTTCATCTGAGAGCCTCACAGGAACTGAGCATGGGCCTCCTCCCTCCTCTGCACCTCTCTCTAAGCTCAGGGCTCTGGGCAGAGTGAGTGCCCACCCATTGACTGACTGATCCCAAGGCAGGCTGCCCTTGAGGTCTGACCACCATCAGCCAGAGATGGTTTTCAGGGCTAACCTTGGGGGCACCATTTGTGATGCGCCCCCACCCTTGGACCCACTTGCTGTGCTCGGCAGTGCCCATGTTACCTGTCAAGTCCCCCAGAAGGAGGGAGTCTGAAGTGAAAGGCACTTCACTTGTTCATTTTCATCCAGAGCACTGCCCACGGGATTCAAACTGTGCCTGGGAGGAGGGGTCGAGGAGAGGAGCTGGGGTTTACCTGAGCCCACCCTTCCAGTGAGAGCCGGGCTTTCCTGGGGAAGAGAGATTAGACTCCATCTTTGTGGCTCCATGAGGGGTGGGGGTGGGGTTGTCAAACGAGAGCCACTGAGTATGATCTCAATGTGGATGGATTCCAGCTCAGTAAGAGAAGGCGGGGGGTGCCCTGAGCTTTAGGATATACTGAGTTTCCTGTTCTTAGTAAAAAACAATGGAGTAAAGACCACTTTGGTGAGGAAATAAAGCATTGAATGGGAGAGGGGTGGCGGTGGGCGGGAAGGATACAGGAGTGTCTTCAATGACATTTAAAGTCCTTTCCAAGCCTGGAGAATCTCAGCATTCCTACAAATGGTAATGGCTTAAAACAGCAAGGGACTCTGGGGGCCTCTAGAATCTATTGTTTTAATCATGGCATCAGAAAATCTGGAGAGAACTCCAGAGGTCATTTTCTCTCAGCTCCCTGCCCGGTATGCATGATCACCAGCCCAGGAATTTTCACCAGAGCTGGTGGACTTTCTGCAGGGCTGCAGCTGGGGCATAAGAGCAGGTGGGGAGGAGAGGAGGTTTCCAGGGTGGGCGTCAAGCTGAGAAGACCTTGCTGAGGACCTCACCATCCGCCGTGGAATCGATAAAAACGTGCAGATGCACTCCCCGTGTCGGAGGGAGAGAGATTGGCGAGGGAGCCCCGCTCAGTTGGAAGCAGTGAAACAAGCCTCGTTCCATTGTTGAGCTGCCTAGCCAGCTGCAGACAAGGGAGGAGTTTGCAGACAGCTTGAACCTACAGAGAGATAACAGTTGCTCAGAGATAAACACGCACTCTTTTACAGAGTTTTGTGTGCTTAAGCTGTTTGGTAGCTCCTGTCATATGCACCTTCAGCAAAGAGAAAAAGAGGCAAGCGGGAAATGACAGCTGCAGAGGGGAGCTGGGCATGTTTCCCGTACACTGGCACTCCTCTGTAATGCTCTTCCTTCATCACGGAAGCTTCCTTTCAAAATAATTAAGGAGTAGCACAACTACTGATCAAGTGCCTTGGTTTCTAGAACAGCCAGAAGCAGTGAGCTTTCTGAAGGGGGAGCTGGTGAGATTTGACTCTCAGCCTGGGATAGCTCTGGGTCCCTCCGTGGCTGCTGTATGTTGGCTAACTTGGGCCAGCACTTCTGGGACACCAACTCCCTGGGCCTTGGAAGCATCTGGGAAGATGGTGGTGGCTTCTCATTGTCTGTACAGGTGGCTATGTCCTGTGGGCACAACCAGAGCATCTCAGAGTGGGCATAGGCCAATGCATTCTCCCCAGTGGTCAGAAAAAGGTTAACTGGGCTGAGACCCTGTGACAGGAGAGTCCATGGTCCTCGTTCACTCCTGCTGGTTAATCCTGCAAACTACCCAGGGGTCACTTTCTCTGCCTGCACCCCCGCCACCATCACTCTACGTTAAATGGTCCCCTTTGGGCTCCTCCTCGCCCAGGATCACCTCCATCCTTTGGCTATCACACAGAGTAGTATGAGTCTACTTTCTTTTCCACCTCACTCGGTAGGTCATGAGATCCTTGAGGGTGCTCTCCAGTACTTATTTAAATGAGATTACAAATTGCTAAAGGGCAGGGCAGTGAGCAACCAAGGAGGCACCTTGGAATGAGCACCTCCACAGAACACCTGAAAAACTCCTGGGCACCAGTCCTAGCCCCAGGACATGGGAAAAGAAGTATGATTGGTGGAGAACCACCCCTGCAGAGGTACTACATTATTTCCTTGATCTTCAAAGCAACCCTATAAAATAGGCACTAACTCCCCCATGGTAAGAAACTGTCCCAGAACTAATATCAGAGAGCCAGAGATCAAACCCAGATCTGAATTCTGAAGTCCTTGTTTTCTGCCCGGCAGCCAGCAGCCCAGCCCTCTGTCGCCCACCCCCCACCCCCCATCCTGATTCCAGAACAGAGCATCCTGGAAGGGAAGCCTGGTGGGGCTTTGTGTCAGGACAAAAGGGCTCAGCATTATGCATGTGAACAGGGCAGGTAGGTGGTGCTCTGTCCTTGGCCCCCAACCCTGACTCATCCAGTCAGGGGCTGTCTTGATCAAACTTGCAAGGCCTTGCAAGGCCAGCCCCCCAGCCCCCACCCAGCCTCCGTGGAGACTCCTTGCAGGAGCTTCCTGCCCAGGGCTGTACAGGCTGCCAAGCTGTGCTGCTGATGCCCTGGAGAGACTCAGGAGGGACGGAGAGCAGCAGCAGCCCCTCAGAGTTCCCTGTTTGCCTATTGCCGCAGGCTGCAGGAGTGACGGGGAGGGCCTGGCACGACCCATGGGACTGCATAGACTCAGATCCAGCCGGTCAGCAGGCAAGGACCAGGTCTTTGTCAGCAGCCCACATAGGTCTAGATGGTCCTACATCCTGTCCACCCCTCAGGCTCCTGCCTCTACCTGGACCTGAGGTCCCCCTTTCCACCAGCATCGCCTCCCAGGAGAATAGCCAACCAGTCAAGGGACTGGATGGAAAGTAACAGGAATAGAGAAAACCAGGGCAGGGAAGCAGGTCCCCAGCCTGGCCTGAGACAGCCTCAGGCAACTCTGTAAACAGAGCTGGTGGCAGTCAGGGCAGCCAGCCATGAACCAGGTTTCCAGAGCAGAGGAGAGGGGATCCAGGGCTTGGGAGGGAATCCTGAGATCAGGAAGTAGCCCAGCTGCGAGCCAATCTGTCCATCCTGTTGGAGAGACCAGAGGCTCACCCAGGAAACAGGGCTAAGAGTGGCTTTTCCTACCCCACCCAGCTGCCACCCCTTATCACCTCTCACCTTCTCTCAGGTAATGCTCTCCTCAACCAGCCCCCCAGACTTCCAAGCTGCCTCCAAGCCAAACTACATTCCATCGTGCCTTTACTTTCCCAGGTGAACTCCCAGCAAGGGATACCTGCCCCGGCATACACTTGTGCCTACTGGATTATGGGCAAAGCCTTCGGCCTGGCATTCCTAGGCTTCACTGGGGTGGTCCAGCCTTCTTCCCCCACCCGTGCGATTCCAGGTCTCCTGAGAGGGGTCTCTCCTGCTCTGCCAACACATACCGCATGTCGTCAGCTCCCGCCCACCATCCCTGCCCACCCTAGGTCCCCGGTTCAGTTCTCCTTCCCCCAAAGTCTGACACATCTTCAAGATCCCCTCCTCCTCCTTCTCTTATCCCCTAAACCTGCCCCCCTTCTTTGACCTGCTGGGGCCCTTTGCCTAGTGCTTGCTCATGGCGTTGCATTGCTCCATACACACCCCCTCCAGAACTAATGTATAAGTTCCTCGAGGGCAGGGATTTTACTGTCCCCATTGCACTTTCCCTGTGCCACCCGCCTCTACCCCCGTTCCAACACCTCCATGGACACATAGGAGGTTGTTAATAAATGTTGGCCGAATTGAATTCTGATATGAAATGGTCCTTAGGCTTATGATGCTGCAGAAGTCTCCTTTTCATAAGCAAGACACATTAAGGACAAAAACTGTGTGACATCACTTATAAGAGATGACCAGAAATAGCAAATTCACAGAGGGAGAAAGCAGATTAGAGATTCTTAGGAGAGAGGGGAGGGAAAGTAGGGAAGAGGTAATGTTTGTTTGTAAAAACAATGAATAAATAAAGCTATTTATACACACATACATAAAGAAATGTCTTTTTACAGTAGAACTTTGTAGACAGGAAGTTCTGCCTCATATCTAACCTCATTCCATCCTGTGTGGAGTTCATTGTCATAGCTCAGTGGAGATGGAAAGCAGTGGATTTTCTTCCCCCAAATAATAACCCTTCTCAGGCTTTAAGACTATTATTAAATCCTCTTTGAGCCACCTTTGTTCTCCAGGCTAAATAATCCCAGTTCTTTTCATGTTCCTTTAGGACATTACTACCTGCCCTTTAATTATCTTGGCAACACTTCTGAATTTCCTCCACCCTCTCCACACCCAGAATGAAGAAGGGATTTGGAGAGGGGAAAGGAAGGAGCTGAATTGAGAACATACTATGCGCCTGAAACTAACCGTCCTCATTACATTTACTCTTCACAACTCCCCCATAAGCTGTGTAAGATAGCTGTACCCCATTTTACAGACGAGCAAACAAAGGCTCAATATGTTGGTAAGATTTCTCAACCTTGGTGCTACTGACATTTTAGGCCAAATAATCCTGTGTTGTGGGGGGCTTCCTGTGCATTGCAGGATGTTTCACAGCTTCTCTGGCTTCTGCCTACTAGATGCCCGGAGCAAGCCACAATCCCACCCCCACTCAAAACTGTGACAACTAAAAAGTTTCCAGTCATCACCAATGGCCTTTGGGAGGCAAAATCACCCTTCACCGAGAATCACTGGTTTAGGGGAATAACCAGAGATTACTCAACCTGTAAGTAAAAGAGAGGCAAAATCACCCCTTGCTGAGAATCACTGGTTTAGGGGAATTAACCAGATATTACCCAACCTGTAAGTAAAAGAAACTGCATTCAGATCTGTCAAACTTCAAAGAATTTTCTTTTTACTTCCCCATTTGACCTCTTAAGACAGAGTCTTATCTGGGAAAATAATGAGAGAATGTTATTATATTATCTACTTTTATCATTCTTTACCCCATCATTGAATCCCCTATTTGTGTCACTGAGATTCACTAATCAACTAATGTATTACTTCATTCCAAGTCTAACCCACACTCACCAAGTCTACCCACACTCAATTTAGAAAACATTAACTTGGGTCCACTGTGACCACAGGGACATTTTTACAACTTTCAATTAATTGTTCCGTATCACTAATATCTGGTCTACTGTAGAAACATAGGTACCTGGAGAAGAGAAAATAGAAAACACATCCCCCTCCTCCAAGAAATTCCCTGCAATCTGGAAGCTGCATTTGCACATGAGCATTTCTCACAAGAAATGCACACACCATTCTTGTACCCCCCCTAAGCAGGCTGTTGGAAAGTAGGAACACTGAGTCCACTAAACAGTTGCTTAGACTAAAGATGCCAAGCTGTCAAGTCAGTTTAAGGGGGTCAACTGAGACCAGCCTTTGGCTCGGTGGAAATGCTGCCTTAAACCAAAGCAGATGAATATTGTAGACTGTAAATTGTGATGCGGACGTGTGGCTTGACAGGTACCAGGTGTCCACGTGCTGCATTTCTTTCTGTGCTCCGCATTCTGCTCTGGGGGAAGCTCCCTGCTCCTGGGTTTCACCTCTTCTGTTCCAGGTGTCAAGGGTGGGGGAACAAATGTCAGATTTGTACATTGTAAATGTTTTCACTTATCCTCCTAGACATTCATCAGGAGCCCAACCAAGCCCTGTTGCAGCTCCTTCATTTCTGTCCATTTATCAAAACCTGGCATTCTTCAAGATCCACTTAAATGCTGCCTCCAGTCTTCTCTCTTTCAGGCCCCACCATTCATTCCCTACTCGGGCCAATGCAGTCTGCCGTTCTCACCCAATCATGCCTTAGGGTGTCTTGTTTTCATTTCTCTTTCTCATTCATTCTTGCAATATATTTATTTTGAGCTACCCTGCATCAGGCACTATTCTAGATATTGGGGATACAGTAGGTTACAAAATAAAGCTCCCTGCCCTCATTCTTGGGGGGCTGGGATGGGTGGTGGAGCTAATGTTCCGGTGTCATTGGTTCTAGCTTGAATGCCTTTGGTCTCTTACACTCCATCCTTACCTTTTTAAAACCTCATCCTTCCTTCAGCCTTAGCTTAGACCTCTGCTTCGCCATGAGGTCTTCCTCTTCACCCCAAGCAGAATCACTATGCATTCTGGACTTCTATTGCCTTCACTGTGTGAGCCATGCATTTGAAATTTAGCTGTTACCTTATATGATCCTTGATTGTGCTTTTGTCCTATCTCCCAACTGAACTCCAGGTCTCAGGAGGGGAGGGGCTATGTCTATTTCACCTCTGTAGTCCTGTAGCTCCCAGTTGAGTGTCTGGCACAGAGAAATAATCACAGCATAC
The DNA here is from genome assembly GCA_004026745.1 of Myrmecophaga tridactyla. Taxonomy (NCBI): domain Eukaryota; kingdom Metazoa; phylum Chordata; class Mammalia; order Pilosa; family Myrmecophagidae; genus Myrmecophaga; species Myrmecophaga tridactyla. The sequence goes on from PVIY010018572.1 coordinate 15,494, forward strand.
AAGAAAAATAATCATAACTACAATTGATTGTGTGCTTACAAAGGACCAACCGTAGTTCTAAGTACTTAATAAACATCAGCTTATTTGTTCCTGACCACAAGCCCATGAGGCTGGTGGGGGGTCTCCCGGGCAGTAGAAATGGAGATGGCGGTGGTTACAGCAGTGGCAGAGCAGGGGTGGGTGCCAGGAAGAGCAGAGCAGGTGGTCACAGAATGTGGGCTTTGGACTGTGACCTGGATTAGAGACCTGGCTCCATCACATAGCAGCTGGATGACCTTGGGCAAGTGGCTTCTCTTCCTTTGGCCTCCGTTTCCTTTACTATGAAAAGGGGGTAATTACAGTAACCTCATCATAGGGGCATGTGATAATGACATGAGCTCATGCACACAGTGTGCCTTCAGTACAGCATCTGATACATTGGAAGCACTCACGCATGATTCCATCATCATCATCATCATCATCATCATCATTGTATCTCCCTTCTAAGAATCAGCAACACCTGTTTCCTGTCCCACTCTTGCCCTAGCTTCCTGCCAAACACACACCTCTTTCCACATCCTCGAACTAGTGGAGCAAAATGTGAGAGCAATATACTGAGAAGGGACTCTTCAACTGCTACCTTAGTCCATCTCTTCCAACAAATGAGCCCTGAAACAAATAGCCCCCAGACATCACGACTCATTTATAATAGCCCAGACCCTTGGGATCAGAAGGGAGTGGGGCCCAGCCTGGGTATCATCAGCGCATCGAGGACTTAAAGATACAAGATTCCAAGGGACAGCCCAGGAAACAAGGCTGCATGTGAGATCACATCTCTTCCTCTGCTGCTGCAGAGACTGGCTGGGCTCTTTCATGAGGAATCTGACACTGCTGTAAAAAGAAAATACACATCAGGCTCAAAATGTGGGCATAAAACGATGTCCCAGGGGAAGCGGCTCTAATTATGTAGGCTTCTAATACTAAAGTCTCGTTCGTCCACTGCTTCTGTGTGTTGCTGGGCTCCCTGGCACACGACCCTTATACAATCTATGTTTTGCAGGGCACCGGGAGTTTAAATGCTCTGCGTTTCTGGTCCTTTTACGGTGATCGGAGTGGATGGCAGCCACCTTCCCCCTTGCCTTCATCTATGCATCTCTCCATTCCTGCCTGCAGAAGTGAAGCATCAATTATACACTCCAATTATATGATTATACATATTTTCACTAATTAATAATAATTCTTACTTCTCATCCTGCCGACTCCCACTAGCGACCTCAGAGGGCATTCGCGATGATAAATCACAGCTTTGCTGCCGGGAGGGACTGAGTAAGGCCTAGAGAACTCCTGGAATGAAAGGGAAACAGAGGCACTGTGAGCTGCTTCTCCAAGTCTGTGCTGGAAGCAACCACTGCCCCCAGGACTTTGCTTTGTCCTCACTGAGGATGGGCCCACCGCATGGTGCAGCTTCCTGGAGAGGTGAAGGAAGTAGTTCAGCCCCGGGGTAGTACTTTGTAGGTGTTAAGTTGGCTGTCCTCAAGGTTAAAGCATCCTTTTATTTACAGAATTCTAAATTTTTCTGTTATGTTTCTTACTGTGTCTTCTCCTCTTGAGACTTATTGGCAGGCGGTGAGGAAAATTTACTTGGGGATGTGGACACGAGCAACACAATTTCCTAGTGTCACACCTCAGCGCCGGCCAGGGCGGGAGGTCACCTGGTCCTGCCCACTCGGTTTTCAGAGGTGAAGGCTGAAGCCCAAGACCATGATGACGCCAAGGCATGTCCACTGTCAAATCCAATCATCCGAAACAAGAATACGGGGTGGGCCACGTTGGCTCAGCAGGCAGAATTCTGGCCTGCCATGCCGGAGACCTGGGTTAGATCCCCGGTGCCTGCCCATGCAAAAAAAAAAAAAAAAAAAAAGGAGCAAAAAGAGTAATACTGTGAGGTAAATTTTACTATCGCCATTGTATTTGTTTCCTGTGGCAATTTAGCAAATTACCACAGACTGTGGGGGTTGAAACAACAGGAATTTATTCTCTCACTGTTCTGGAGGCTGGAAGTTCAAAAACCATGGTGTCTTTGGTAGGGCTGTGCTCCCTCTGGGCGTCTAGAAAGGGTCCTTCCTCACCGCTTTTAGCTTCTGGCCTCCCCAGGCATTTCCTGGCATGTGGTGGCATCAGTCCGTCCTCCGCCTCTGTCTTCACCTGGCCGGCTTCCCAGCTTGGCTGTCTGTCTCTATGTCTGAAGTTCGAGGGATTTCACTCACACTGGACCTGTGCTCCCCCAAATCCCTCCCCAAACATGGCCTCATCTGAACGTAGCCAGTGACATCGCAAAGATCTTGTTTCCAAATGAGGACACATTTATGGGGACCGAGAGTGAGGGCCTGAACAATCATTGTGGGGGACATAATTCAAACCATAACACCCATATTACAGAGGAAACGGGGGTCGAGAGAGCGACTTACCCAAAGTCACACTGCTTATATGTGGCAGAGCTGTGACCCGGTCCACGTTCCAGTACCTTCCAAACCGGAGCCTCCTATGCTGAGTCATGTTGATAACACAGCCCGTTGGTGGCAAAAGACTTGAGTGCTTTGTTGCATTTGACAAACTTGTGAGCTCTTGGAATAGAAGGTAAGCCAACCTGACAAAGAGAACAAAATGCTCCATATTTAAGCTGAGTCTTTCTGAAGCCGAATTTCATTTTGACTGGTACAATCAGACAGCAATTCTAGATCAATCCAAGCAGTTCTCAGACTAAACAGACTGGTTAGTTAATGGACCTGGTCAGTTCAGTTCAAACAGTTCCTCCAGGCTAAGTTAAAAGCCTTGATGCGCACGGGATGAGTCATGGCAAGAGTATGTCGTCACAGCCAGCAGCAGGCATCTCCGAACTTGGTCCAGCCATCAGCGTAGGGGACAAGTCCCATCACAAGGCCACCAGCAGAGAGAACTGGGCTGGTTAGTACCTCAACCCTGCCATCCTCATGATGGAGACAGAGGGTCAGGGCTTATTCTGTAGTGGTCTTGCTGCAAAGGGCAGAGCCCAGCTTCAGGGGACCTGTGAAGTCTGGGCAGGCTCAGAGCATAAGCCCGGGAATAAGCAAACCTAAAAAAGGAGGTGAGACTCTGGGTGGCCACTCTATCTACTAACCGCCTGCCCCTCGGGGACCTGCCTGGCAGGGGAGCACAATAGAAGGGTAGCCATTGACCAAATTCTGAATGATTCCTATCACGAGAAGCGGTATGAGAGGCCCACCTGTCACCTGCCCCAGTTGCTTAGTTCCAGGAAAATGACAGAATCCCAGGATTTCAGCTCCAGCTCAGAGGCCAGGTGCGAGCTCTCCTCACAATGACACCCACAGCTCTTTATCAGCCCTTTCTCGCAGAATTGATTCTCTGCACCATGTGTTAATTTTCTGTGTACATCTTCTATGGTCTCTATTAGAGGTTGGGAGAGTTGGTATAAGATGCTATTATGTAAAAGGAATGACCAATAAGCACACGAAGAGAATCTAAGCTTCATTAATCATCAGGGAAATGCAAATTAAAACCACAGTTAGATACAACTACACACTCATTAGAAGCACTGCATCTTAAAAGAATGAAATCCCCAGGGTTGTCAAGGCTATGGAGCAACTGCACGCGTGCTGCACGTTCCCCAGCAAAGGGCTGCCTCTGCACAACTGGTGGGGATGAGAAATGGTACGGCCACCACTTCGGAAAATGGGCTGTTTCTTAAAATGTTAAACATGTACTTGCACTCCTAGATATTTACCCCAGAGAAATGAAAACATGTGTCCCCACAATGACCTGTCAGTGTATATTTAAAGCAGCTTTATTTGTAATATCACAAAACTGGAAACTACCTAACTGTCCATCAAGAGGGGACTGGATATGCAATCATGCTGCATCTATAGAATCATAGAATATGACTCAGGAAAAAAAAAAAGAACCAACTACTGATAAATATCACAATGTGGATGAATCTCAAAAATATGTTGAGTGAAAGAAAACAGACAAAAAAGAGTATATACGCTACCATTTATATGACTCTAAAAGACCAATCTACTCTATAGTGACAAGAAAGCAAATCAGTGATGCTGGGACCAGGAGTGCTGGGGAGATTGGCTAGGAAGGAGCGCCAGGGACCCCTGGGGGTGGTGGAAATGTTTTATATCTTGATTGCAGTGGTAATCATGCGAAAGTATATGTTTGTCCAAACTCGCTGTGGCAGTTAGAAGCTGAATGGACCCCCCCAAAATGATGTTCTTAAAGCTAATCCTTTCCTGTGGGTGTGGACCCATTGTAAGATCTTAACTTCAGATGTGACCCACCTCGGTCAGGGTGGGTCTTAATCCTCTCACTGGAGTCATTTATGAGGGAATAAAATTCAGACAAAGAAAGCAAAGCCGCAGAAGCTCAGAGAGAAAGCCATGGAAGCCAGCAGCCGAAAGAAGGGAGAGACCATCAGATGCCACCTGGTGCCTTGCCATCTGACAGAAGAGTCCAGGATCACCGGCAGCCTGTTTTAAAGGAAAAAGGTATCATCTTGATGATGCCTAGATTTGGACATTTTCATGGCCTCAGACTGTAAGCTTGCAAACTAATGAATTCCCATTGTTAAAAGCTAGCCCATTTCTGTTATATTGCATTACGGCAGCCTAGCCATCTAAAACACTCACTGATTCTATACACAGAATAGGTCTGTAAATAATACCTCAACAAAGTTGGAAAATGCCATGTATAGGATTATTATAAGTAATTTTAACTTTGGATTTAAATTCACCACTTTAAGTTAATATTATTTAAATTTAGCACATATTTAGAATAAATTGTCACATAAGAACATACACACAAAGATGCCTTTATGATAAAATCTGTTCTGGGGACCATGAACACCTGCAAGCTGCCCAGAAGGAGATATCTTAAAGAAATTGATATGTTCACAAAGAAGGAGAAGCAAGACAAAGAAATTCTTCTTTATCTGCCATGGATTTCTCCCCAAATCCCCCTGCAGAACTTTCTAAAGTGGACCAGGTGGGAGGTCTCATTGGGTAGGCAAGGTCTAAAATCAAATAGACCTCACTCCCTCTCCTGCTCCTGGTACCCAAACCCAAGTCTTAGAGTCCCTCGTTCCTGCATAAGCCACACCCACCAGTACCAGAGGAAAAAGAGCCAAAGTTGGGTCTTCACCCGCATAGGTTTGTGGCACTCCCTAGGGTATCACACACTGGTACCTGTGGCCTAATCAATGTCTAGCATTCCCTTACAGTAAACCAGGGGCTACCAGTAAGGTAAATAAATGGGCAGAGTGGTCCCACCATGAGTCAAGAAGAAGTGGTGGGGAATGGACAACCAGCATTCGAAGCCAGCCCATTGTTGACGTGTGGCACTGTGGAACTAGTGTTGCACTTCTGACATTTTCAAAAGAAGCCCAGAACTCAGACTTTCACATGAACTGTGTCAATGATAAATATTGGCAGCAAATTAAAATAAATTGACACATGATATGGGTCAAACAAAACATATGCTCAGGCAAATGTGGTGACTCTGTCCCAGAACCCGATATCCACTTGGGGCAGGGTCCATGACTGCATCCAAGGCAAGGTTTCCCCACCATGCTTGGCAGATGGTAGGCAACCAATTTATGTCTGCTGACTGAAAATATTTGGTCTGACCTCCCAACCTAGGTATAAAGTCTCTCTTTAGCCTTCCCAGCAAGTTCATCCCTAAAAACTCTGTTACTGGAAGATTGACCATTCATTCCATCTGACTCTGGCTTTGAATGCAGCCAAGATGTCACCTCCTCCAGGAAGCATTCCTAATCCCCTTAGTAGGTTGGGTACTTCTATGTGTGCTTCCTTGGCCCCTTCAGCTTTCCTTATCTCAATACTTTGCATTACTTATTTGTCTGCCCCCACCCCCACCCCAGGCTGAGAGCTCTTGAAAGTGAGGATTGTATTTCCAATGCCTTTGTGGATGGCAAAAGAAGAAAATTCCATCAGAATAGTTTAAATACAAAGGAAATTTGTTCTCCATATGAATGACCAGGAAGGCATAGGTCTGGCTCCAGGCAACTGAAGCAGGGGTTCACACAATGCCCACCGTATCTGTCTCACCCACCTCCCAATTCTACTCATCTCTGCACATAGACTTCTAGTTCAGCATCCATGTGGTACAAGATGGAGGCCAAAGAGAGACAATCCAAAGCATACATACACATTATTATTATCTCCATTTTATTGAATCACTACTTTTATCTTGGAAAAGACCATTTAGCTTTCCAACCCTGCAGGGATTGGAATCCTGATTTCTGGATTCTCAGCTAGTTTAGATTCCAGGTCACAGGCAGGAAATGACTCTCTTAGTAAAGCTGAATGCTGATGCCCTCCGCTTCCAAGAAATCCACTTTCAACCGAACTTGCCACTTTCATTTCTTTTTAAGTATCACCCAGTGTCATGGTCAGGTTCATGTGTCAACATGGCCAGGTGGTGGTGCCCAGTGTTTGCTTGGGCAAGTGCTGGCCTGTCTATTGTGATGTGGACATTTCATGGACTTAAATCATGATCACATTGGCCATCCACAGCTGATTGCATTTGTAATCAGCTAAGGGGGGGGTGCCCTCTGCAATGAGTGACACTTAATCTAATCACCAGAAGGCTTTTAAGGAGGATTCAGAAGAGACAGTCACTATTCCTGCTTCAGGCAGTGAACCTCTCCTGTGAAGTTTATCCGGACCCTTTTTCAGAGCTGCCAGCTTCACAGCCTGCCCTACAGATTTTGGACTCTTCCATTCCCATGGTTGTCCAGCCAGCCTTTCCTGAGAGTTTGCTGAGGACCTTCATTGGAGTTGCCAGCTTGCAGCCTGCCTTACAGACCTTGAACTCTATATTCCCATGGTTACGTGAGACACTTCTAGAAATTTCCTATCTATGGATATCTCCTGCTGATTCTGTTTCTCTAGAGAACCCTAGCAAATAGACCCAGGATATGTGATTCCTCATTGCCCTCAATGTTGCCATCTCCACATTCGTGGCCTGTCATTTTCACATCTTGACTCCTGAAACTAACATTTGTATAGGTTTAGTTTAAAAGAAACAACAGCAGGGTGGTTCGATGGTGGCTCAGTGGCAGATTTCTTGCCTGCCATGCCAAAGACCTGGGTTTGATTCCTGGTGCCTACTCATGCCCAAAAAAGGAAAAAACAACCAACTATCCCAAGCAAAAAGAAACGTACTGTCTCATCTATCTGAAGTGTCTAGGATTTGACTCCAGTACAGCTGCTTTCAGGGACCTGGTCCTTCTCTGATTTAGGTCTGTTCTCTTCTACGTTTTGGTTTCATTCTTAGGTTCCTTGTGGTTAGCAGCATGGTTGTCATTTGGTTTGATAAAGTTGGAATGCAATATAACAGAAGTGGGTTGGCTTTTACGATGAGGATTTATCAATTTAGAATTTACAGTTCTTAAGCTGTGAAAACGTCCAACTCAAGGCATCAACAGGACGAAATCTGGACTCTGAAGGCAGACTGCCAGCATCTGGGACACCTCTGTCACATGGGGAGCCACATGTGGTGTCTGTTGGTCCTTCTCTCCCAGGCTTTGTCGCTTCCAGCTTCTGGCTTCTGGCTTTTGTGGCTTCCTGTCTGTTTTTGGTGGGTCCTGTCTAAGCTTCTCCAGGGCTTTTCTCTACACTTCTCAGGGCTTTTTCTTTCTTTTATCCTCTTAAAAAGGATGCCAGTAAGAGGATTAAGACCCACCTTGGGGCAGGCTTCATCTAAAATAACCTAATCAAAAGGTCCCCCTACAATAGGTTTGCACCCACAGGAATGGATTAAGAGCATGATCCTTTCTGGGTACATAAAGCCTACAAGCTACCCCAGTTGTCCACAGTTTTGAGACTCATATCCTCAAAGGCTAATGGTCAGTAGGTCCAAGCTTGAGCTTTTCTTCAATAGTCAAACAAAAATCTCAAGTCCGCACTTGCTGGTCCAAATGTGTCCAGTGCCTATCCTTGAACTAATTATATCACGTTGGAGATCCAGTGCTCTGTTGGCTAGGCCAGGTGACATGACTATATCCAGGAGAGGTGGAGCCAACACTAACCAAAAGAGATGGCACAAGAAAGGGGAGTTCTTCAGAGAGAAACTGGGGTACAGCTTCACATACAGGAAGTGGGCAACCAAAACACCAGAAGCCCACACAGTCGGTGCCCAATAAATATTCATTGTGAGAATGAACAAATGAGTGAACGATCCTCGTGGCATGAGTGGGAAGGTATTCTGGAGAGAAGTAAGATATATCTTTTCTTCTTCCTTATGCAAGGAAGCCTGAGCCTGCAAAAATGGTTGTGTCCTGAGACCTGGTTTACATTTACGGTAAATTCTCAACGACCTGTGCATGCCAGATTCTCTCTAGACTATTCAGGTCAAGTGTTTAACTCTAGGCAGGGGTCCCCCAGTACTGCAGGGTTTCAAGCAGAACCCAGGAGAACAAACTAAATTACTTCTGATAAAACTCCTGTCACTCAACAAGCTTTGCCCCATACTCTGCCATCAGAGAGTGCATGCGTGTTTGGTATATGTGAGTTCACTTTAGTGTTTGTGCTAGCAAAGCAGACGCTCCCAAAATAAGGAAGTAAGTCCACACTGAGCAGGATGAGACAGAGTCTGATGTCGGGGATCAGAACATCCTCCCAGAGCCTGACCATGCACCCACATACAGATACCCTGAATGTGGTTTGCAATGATCTACCCCTCTGTCTCTAGCCATTGGCATGGATATTTGGGACCTAACAGGCCTGGTGGGGCAGTGATCCTCTATAATCTGAGATAAATAAGAATGTATGCATAAACTTCTGCTACCTGAGACCCTCTTTAAATTTGCTTTGGAAGTGTTTTAGATTGGATTTCCTAGAAGCAGATTCTAAGAAGAGGATGCATGCATAAGTTACTTACTGGGGGACAGCTCCGGTAAATAACTAGCCAGATAGTAGGGGAAATTAGAACAGGAAAGGGTGGAAAGCCAAGAGGGGCTGTGATTTCAGGTGACATCCCAGCCTCAGCCCAATATCATGGGAAGCTCTCAAGTGTAAATTGCACTGCAGAGATTTTCTCCATCTTGCGGCAAAGGCGCTGGGATTGTGCACCCCTGCACCTGCAGCGATGGGAGGGTGTGAGGTGGTTTGTGAACTCCCAGGCACATCTGGAGGAGATGGCTCCAGGAATCCAAGAGCAATTCTCTGAAGAAGGCTGCAGGTGCAAACTGTGGGCAGCAAAGCGTGCAGAAACTGGGAGATGGGTGCACAGAACCAGTAAGAGGGAGAGAGGGGGATCTGGGCAGGGTGCCAACGTAGTCCACTATAGGTACAAAAGCACAGAGACGTTGAGTCAACTGCCCCAGGCCCCAGAGAAACAGAGACTGGGCCAGGCCTACCAGTCTCCTGGGTTCCTAGCTTTTAGATATTTCCCTCCAGTTTCCACCATCTCGCTCCTTTTTTGTGTGTGGCCTCCAGGAGGGAGTGCAATGAGTACAACTTGCTGAAATCTGCCCCCCACCTCCCCCCTCCAGCCCAGGGCCCTGGTGGTGAAGGTGGCACCATGCCCTGATTTCCCCTTGAATGTGCTGCTCTGCTGCTGTTTTCTTCTCAACAGATGGATTACAGCAAGTTGGCTTTCTATATCAATCACGTCACAAATCATTAAGCATATTGACAGAGAGTAGAGCCGGCACTTGCAAAGGGCTGGGTGTTTTGCCACTGTTAAGCAGGAAGTTGCTGCTGCCTTGCCCTCAGTTGTCAGGAGTCACACATGATCCAGGGGTCCAAAGCCTCACACTCCTCTTAAGCCCATGGGGTAGCATGGAGAGCATGGCAGGTTAGCTGCATCCTCTGAGGGGCCCTTCCACAGCTGCAGCTTTGCTCAGCTGGCTTTAAGAAGTCAAAGGCAGAAGGGCCTTCCAAAGGGTAGTCCAGCTCTGGATTTACCTCGTAGCAGAAATGTGTTGGGAGCATATACTCAGGGTCCCACATGGTGTGGACTTGGATCCACCTTCCAGTGGTTCACAGGTTAGTCCAAGTTCATCCCATCCCCTGCTTCTGGACAGGACCACATGTTCTGATAGTATCTCAGCACATTCTGACATTGTCTCCTTAATTCTCACAGTAACCCCATGCAGTTCATTATTTTTTATTGGCATTTTAGAGATGAAGCCCAGAGAGACCTGGTGCCTTGCCTGTGGTCACACAGCAAAAAAGGGAGCAGAAACTGGGTGTCAAACCCAACTGTTTCTGTTTCTACCATCAGTACCTTTAATCACCAACCTACAGTCTTTGTTTTTCCTCTATAAGCCTGTTAAACAGTCCTCAGTACAAATGCTTTCTGGCATCTAAATTAATACCCTCTATGTGTAATTGAAACACACTTCCCATTCTCTCCTCCACCTTCATTTACCAGTGGACAGATGTTTGCTCAACCCACTGCCTTTCCTTTTCCAGATACACTTTTAATGTTTGTTTTTAGCACATGCTGGGAGAGAAGGAAGAGAAGAGGAGGGGAGGGGAGAGAAAAGTAGAGGAGAGGAAAGGATTTTGAGGTTTAATAGGTAGAACAATGGTCCTCTACAGATGTCTGTGGCCTAATCCTGAGAATCTATGACTATGTTCCCTTCCATGGCAAGAGGGACTATGCACATGTGATGAAGTTAAGGAAGTGGAGGTGAGTGATATCCAGGCATATCCAATGTAATTACAGGGTCCTTCTAAGAGGAAGGAAGGGGGATGGGAGATGGAGGAGGAGATGGGAGGGTAGAAGACAAGGCCACATAGAAAGAGATTGGGAGATGCTATGCTGCAGGCTTTGAAGATGGAAGAAGGAGCCACGAGCCAAGGAATGTGGGCAGCGTTTAGGAGCTGGAACAGGTCAAGAAATGGATTTTACCCTGGAGCCTCCAGAAGGAACCAGCTCTTCTGACACCATGACTTTAAAGCCCAGTAAAATTGATTTTAGACTTCTGACCTCCAGAATCATAAGATAATAAATAGGGATTGTTTTTAGCCACTCAAAATGTGGTAATTGTTTGCAGCAGCCATGGAAAGCCAATATACGAGCTGAAACAAGAACCTTTGCTTCTGGATATCTAGGCACTTAGGAATCCACTCAGGTAGCAAATTTCTACAAAATCATGAAGTGTGAGTGCTGAAAAGAATCCTTAGAGATTATCCAGCTCCACCTTCACACTTGACACAAGAAGAAACTCTAAGCATGATGACTTTCTCTGGACCTCAGGGTCTTCATCTATACAATGGTGATATCAATGGCCACCCCTTAGGATTTCCAGTGAGGTAAAAGAGAGGTTGCCTGCCACTTAAAGTGCTGTACAAATGTAAGCCATTGTTACAACAGAAGTTGAAGCCTGAAGAGGTCAAGATTGCCTACGGTCACACAGCGAGGTGGCAGCAGAGCTCCTTACTCAGTGCTCTGTCTGTTATTCCTTTTCCAGTGGTTTTCACATTTGAAAGTTCATTCATTCAGTCAACAAACATATTTATTGAGCTACAGCCTGCAGCAGGAGAGCTCCTTAAAATATTGTCATGAGTTCATATGGAACCCTGGGAGCCCTGATCCCTCAGTCTGAACTTGAACTTCCTGGGTTGTATAGCTGTTGTGGTCCTGCAGGCAGATGTGTTCAGTGGATCCCCAGGCAGAGGTCAGACTGTCACACACACACACACATGTACATATGTCTGCAGGTACATGCATGTACACATATGCCACAATTCAAACAGCTCCCCAAAGCAGCCTCAACTGCTCCTCCTCTTAGATGGAGAGTAGAGAGCCATCTGCTCCTCGACCTCACCCTTCCTGGACAGGACACTGCTATGTTGCACTCTACACACCTGCCATGTGCAGTTGCCTGTTCTCTGCACATCTCCACCAACTGTCTGCATCACGGGTCATTGGGGATCGTGAGCTGGGGCCTAAGGTTATGGCATGTCCCTTTGGCACAGAACCCAGCCAACATCCTGTGCAAATTAGGGTTCACTTGCACAAACTTGACAGTGAGTGCTTCTTTAAATTTGGGGCCCTAGATGCCTCCTTGCCTTCCCCTAGTCCAAGCCCTGATGCGTGTGCACACACACACCACACATACACCATAATACATACACAATGTCTGCACAGCCCATACACAGCATACACACAGTACACACAGTATATACACACAGTATACCACTATACACACACATATAACACAATATTTACACAATCCACACACAGCACCTACACTGCCCACACAGTAAAAATACACAATGTATACATGGTACACATGGTATGTATACCCAGTATACACATGATACATACACAGCACACACACACTCACAGTGCGGGAGCATGCCCTGTCGGCTTGCCAGCCCTTAAGCTCTCCCTGACAGGTGCCCTGGCTCCACCTTCTCCCCGACACCCCCCACCCAGGAACCATCCATCCCTCATGCCAAGTACCACCCCTCTGCAGGGATTAAACCCCTACAGCTTTCTGGACTGCCTCCCCCAACTCCAGGTGCCCTGGGTCTAAAAAGAAACAGAATTCTACATCTCTGGCAGAAACCTCCACAGAAGAAAAAATTGTGTTGTGATTTTCAAAGGAAATGGAAATCCCCTTTTTACTGCTTCCTAAATGAACCTTATAATTTCTCCCTGTCTACAGCATCCCTACTTACTGCCTCCTGTGTGCGCGCGTGTGTGTGAAAGAGTGAGCGAGCCCCGTGTGCACGAGCAGCCAGGCTGGGCATGTCTCACGTCTCACAGAGAGGCCGGGCCACCCCACAGGGCTGAGCCTGGGCCCCACGGCGAGCAGCTGCACGCTCCCCAGGCAGCCTCTCCCACCCACTCTGGGTCCCTCAAGCTGGAGCCCCTGGAATGGAAACCGCTTGATCACGTCTGGGTTCTCAGGAGCTTTCTTGGATTGGACCAGCCCAGCCTGTCAGAGAGATGTCTTAGTTTCCCAGGGCTGCGATAATAAAAGGAAACCATGCGCTGGAGGGCTTAAAATAGCAGAAATGTTTTGTCTTACGGTTCTGGAGGCCAGAAGTCTGAAATCAAGGTGTCAGCAGGGCCACGCTCCCGCTGATGTCTGGAGAGAAGACTCTGCTCCCTGCCTGTCCCCTAGCTTCTCACGGCCGCTGACAATTCTTGGTGTGCCTCGTCTTGCAGTTCTTCAACCTCTGCCTCAGGGGTCACCCGGCCTTCTCCCCTCGGTCTGGGTCTCTTCTTCACTTCTTATGGGGCCCCCAGTCATATTGGATAAGGGCCCACCCAGCTCCAGTATGGCCTCATTTTAACCTAACCAATCCCACTGAAACTATTTCTATTTCCTAAGAAGATCATATTTGGAGGACCTAGTGGTTAGGACTTTGACACATCTTTTGGCGGGGGCACAGTTCAACACATAACAAAGGAGAAGAAGGAAAGTCCAGGGCACTGACAGTGGAGAGGGAGATAGCAGGGAACCTATGGAAAGTAATGGGTGTGCAAATTAAAGGGTGGGAGGATGGTCTTGGGAAGCCAAGAACAAAAAGATAATCCTAACCTGTGACTTATTTTCACAGAAGGATCTAGAAGAGAAGCATTGGGGCTGAGGCAGGGTAGAGAAGGAGTGCAGGCCCAGGGCATATGGGGGGCAAGCACGCTGCCCACACCTGCAGCACCCCAACCCATACGGAAATCCCAGACTCCCCGAGGGCTTGCGGTCCTTCTGGGGAGGGTGGGCAATCAGTGACTCTGCTGTCCCTCAGTAGGGACAAGGGGAGCTGAGTCCAGTCGGAGGGTGAGCCAAGGCCAGCCCTGGTGTGAAAGGCCCACTGGTCCCCATGGTGTTGGATCTTTGGGCTGTGAGTCTGTACAATGTTTAGTGGGACTTTTCCTGCTCTACACCAGAGTAGGCAGCAGGGCCCTGACTCCAAGAAAAAAGAGGCTCCAAGAACCCCAAGTTCTAAAACAACTGGGTTCAGACCTTCCATGCTGGGCCACCCCTCTCAGGACTCCATGCTTTCCCCTCAGGGTTGTGAACCATTGGCCCATAGAGGGGACAGTGGCTGCTCCTCTCCTGGCAGAAGAGGTGTATGGGGTGGGGACATGCTTCACTCAATAGACATTAAGTTTGGGGTTGAGGGTGCAGCTCCAAGAGACTCTCTGAGAGATCGGGAGAGCCTTCAAGATAAGACAACCTGGCCGACAAGGGGATTCCAGCCCCAATCTGGCTGACTTGCTGTTCTGCTTGGTGCTGCCCATGCAGGGGAAAGGACCCCCGAGATGGCAGGTGGAATGAAGAACAGCAGGCAGTGGGATGGCTGAGGACCCTGCAGAAGGTAGCAGCCTGAGCCACCTTGCTGGTGCCCCACCCCAGAGGGCAGCCTGCCAGTTAAGGGAAGTACGAGGAGGCCAAGAGCATGGAGAGGCTGGAGGAAGTTGAGCTGGAACAGATTTCCCACCCTGGAGGGCTCACTGGGAGAATCAGCATTAGCCAGAGAGGCAGCAGCGCCCAACAGAGAGAACTTCGGTGGCCCTGGTCAGTACAGGGCACGTGTCCTCCGCCTCCCTCTTCTCCCCACCACACAGACGCCCCTCCTAGAGGGAGGGAGGATGAGTGTGCCAGAAGGGAGATGGCACCCCCACCTTTAGTTCTGGGAGCCGGGAAGGAGGAATAAAAGAGCAGACAGCCCTGGGCCTGTGGTGAGGAAAAAGTAAGCCTGCAGTCGGAGGTGAGACTGGAGTTATAAACTGGATTTTTTAAATGCTAATAAGAAGTTATAAAGTCTGCCCAACATGTTGTCAAGAGACACGAAAGTGAAGTTCAACAGAGTACAGAAGAAAATGGTGATTTGAGAAAAATAAAAAAAAAATTAAGATATTTCATGATTATGCCCAGCTGAATTAAGCCTGAAGGATAAGCCAGTTACACAAGGGACGGAGAGTCCCTCCAATGAGCTTCAGTGTGCATATGAGGCATGTAGACTAGGGAGACAGATAGAATAATAAAGAAAGGAGACAGACTCCCAAGGAAGTCCTGGCAGCAGGGTCCAGCCTCCCAGTGCAGAGACCTTAGGGGATGTTGAGGAGATGAGATGTAGTCCCAGGACTCAACACAGCTCTATCGTAAGGTTCAAATCCTGGCTCTGCCACTAACTGGCTGTGTGAGCTTGGGAAAGCCATTAGATCGCTCTGTACCTCAGTTTTCTCATCTGAAAAATGGGAGAACAGCACCCACCATGGATCAGTTGTGAGGAGTAAATAGTCAATACAGATAAAGGTCCAGCTTGGCCGTGGGTTCTTCCCTCTGGTGTTCCCGGCACCTGCATCTGACCAACTGCGTCTCCTCTGGACTCCTGCTCACAGCCTTCCCCTCTACTGGGCCCTTTGTCTGACCCACACTCTACCCCAGCTTCTCTTTCCCATCCATAATGGAGGCTTCTGACCCATCAAGGCCCAGATTCTACATCAAGGCCACTTGCAGGCTTCAGCTTCTGCTTCTGGGCTCACTATCAGATGCTTTCTGGATTTCCCAGCTCAACTTCTAATGAGCAAGAAGCTGATGGGCCCAGCCCACCCATCGTGGGTAGAGCCTTTTAAGCCAGCCCCCCACAGGCCCCTGAAGAGTTGTGGCCAAGAAGGGTGGAGTCACGAGACATAAATCCCTGCCCACTGTGGCTGATCCTATAGCAGGGGCTGTGGCCTGGATGGGGAGGTGGGCAGTTGCTCTTAAGAAGCAGCTCTAAGTCAGACAGGCCCGTGATTGACACAGCTTACACAACTGGGAAGCCTCATACATTCTGTCTCAGGGCTTTAGCAATGATCAGCATAGGATAGGAAAAGGAATTAGGAAGAAATCCGCCAACAATAATTTGTTAAATCGCATCTATGTGCTCAGGACTGCAGGGAAGGGGGTGGAGAGAAAGGATGGTCCCAGCCCTCGGGGGCTAGATGCCAGGGCAGATTCAGCCAGACAGCGGAATCAGTAGTGCCCAATCCAAGGCAGCACAGAATTAAGTATCCCGTGTGTGGCAAGCACCCCAACAGCTGCCAGGACCCATGATAGAAATCCAGGGCAGCTGCCATTCTCTCTCCCCATCCCTTCTCTCCATTCCACCCAGCTTGTCGTCTCCACCTCTCCTTAGTTTTTTCCTCCCGCAGGTGAGCATCTTCCAAGCATTGTCTCCCTAGATGACCAGGTCTACTTTGGGAAGCCCTCTAATCTCCCAGGAGGGCTCAAGTGCCAATTCCCTTTCACAGGAAGCTTTTCCTGGCCCTCTGCCAGCCACCAGAGTCTTCCTGCCCCCAACTTTGTGTGTTAATTTTGTTTCTGTGTTCACACATCACTCACCCCCTTGAGGCGGAGTTCCTTGATGACGAGGACCTTGGCTCATTCATCTCTAAGTCTGTCCCCTGGCGACTCAAGAAACTGCAAAATGAACGCTTGGCTAAGAAAGGACCGTGGCTGTGCAGAAAGCACCATGGAGGATGTGGAGCCAGAAGAGGGAAAGGATTTGAACAGGTAGCACTGAGGAAGGGAAGGGACGAAGGCGGGGAGGTGAAGGGGAGGTTGGGGAGGGATGAGGTGGGATGTCAGGCAATCTTGAGGCCCCCACCCAGATGAGAAGGAAGGGAGTGCAGGGAGAACAGAGGAAAAGCCTGTCCTCCCACAGGCTCCATTCACTGACTCTCCCCCTCACCCCTTCCTGCCTCTCTTCCCTCTGCCCCTGGCTCCTTCCTCCCCAGCTCCACCCCTAAAATCCTCCCTGATGCTACTGTCTTGATCCCCGGCTAGGATTTATTGAAAGCTCAGGATGGCTCAAGCTGGTCCATGTCAGGATTGATGCTGGGAGATTTTCCGGTGGAGCCTGAGCTCTAATCACCAGAGTCCGGCTGGGGGATTGATCTGCTCTCCTTATCTAGACTGCAACAGGATGGCCTTTGCCGGGAACCCTGCTGGGAAACTGCCTCTTTACCTCGTCCTGCCAAGTTCAGAGGAAGCTGGGAGTCCTGTCCTCCTCTGGGTGGCCCACGCTCCTCCCAAGATGTCCAGTGTCATTCTCCAGAATTTAATACCTCTCCCACCTTGCTGAGGATGGAGAGCACACCCCACCGGAAATCCTTTTACTCCAGATCAGGCAAACTGATTGTGTCACTGGCCTGAAAGAAAGAAAAAAGCCCGGAAACCTCAAAGGAATTTTTGCAGACTTCACCACTCTTTCCAATTTCCTTTTTGGAAGATATTTTATGGTGTTTGGCCATATGTCTCAGTTCCCAGACTATCCTTTTCTGCTCCCACCACTCAACGGGGGACTCAAGGGAGTGGGGATGGGGAAAATTTATGGAGCTCAAAGGAAATGCTCCAGGCTTGGTAGCATCATCCTATTTAATCCATTCTGTAGGAGATTCTGAATTCCCTCAGGTCATCCCTTGGCCTCCGAACAGGTTCACAAAGAAAGCCCTGGAATTGCAGAGGTTTGAAAAAGTTTCTGTTTGCTACCCAGCTTCCCATCCCCCTCACTTCCCAGAACTCTTCCCACCCCCCTGCTGCTTTCCAGGACAGCTCTTTGTTAGCTTTGGACCCTGGCTGTGGCAGAACCCCTGGGGGAGTGCTTTGGTAGCGAGATGCTCACCCTTGTAGGCAGGGATTGGGTTCAGGGTTGGCCAGCCATCCCCAGTGGGTTCTGATGCATCCCGAAGATTGAGAACCTCTGTTATAGCAGGTCTGAGAAAGTCATCATAATGGTCTCTTTGTCTCACCCCCTCACTTAACAGATGAGGAACCAAGGACCAGAGAGAAGTGGCATGCCCAAGTCACAAGGTGAAGGAGGCTAGCCCAGAGGCCAGCGCTGGCTTCATTTTTTTTTTTTTTACATGGGCAGGCACCGGGAATCGAACCCGGATCCTCGGGCATGGCAGGCAAGCATTCTTGCCTGCTGAGCCACCATGGCCCGCCCCAGCCCTGGCTTCTTGCCTGGTCTTTCCTTAGTGTCTCAGCAGAGGTCCCCAGGCCCCATTCATTTGTGTTCTGCAGTTTATGGATTTCTAGATTATGGGTGAAGCTGGGGACACTGACAGGCTCCTTAAGCAGCCTCTTTGGGGCCTCTGCTGGGCCAGTGGCCACCCTGGCTGGGGGCTCAAAGAGATTTCCTGGGGCAAAGAGAAACAAATCCACTCCTTGGGGCTTTGCACTTAGGCACCTATGGGTGCATCTCTCCGGCTCCTTCCTTCTGTATATAATCTCTCAGGCCAACGGGCTTCCCGTCACAAGAAAGTGGCTTTGTTCTCAGAGACAGTGGCAGGCAGCAGTGGCTGGCGTTGGAAGCCTTTGAGTGATTTGTTACCCATCCAAGCTGCCTCCTCGCAAAAGCTGGGCAGGAAAGAGGTGGATAGAGGGGGAGGAGAGGGCGTCTGCTGTGATCCCAGGGTGCACTGCATAGAAAAGGCTTTGGAAATGTTTTCCAAGTGGTTGATTTTCAGGGAAAGTGCTGGTGAGAAAGGAAAAAGAAAAGCAATTTCCTGAGCGGGTGCTCTGCCAGTGAGTCACGCACTTCAGAGTGGGGGGGGGGCAGCCCAGAGCCCCCGGGCACCTGCTGGTTGAATGCCCCCACTCCGCAGCCTCAGAGTCCCTACCAGCACCAGACCCCCGCCTCCTCTGCTCTGGGGTCCCAGGACCTGATGACCTCTTGCCTCTGGCTCATCATGGCAAAGTCCAGCCAGGGGTGTTCCCCAAGAGACCCCATGCTGCTCTGAGCTTCCCTACCTCAGCCTTCTCCGGCCCCCTGCCCCTTACCCCCAGGCAGGCTATTGTCCTCTTTGACAGCTGATGAAGCCCAGGCTCAGAGCTGCAAGTCCAATGCAGGTCACAGAAGCCAAGAGCCAACCCCAGGTCTGTCCTCATTTTCACATTTTCATCCCATCCTTGGCCTCCAGGTGATCAAAGATGAGCAGCAAGGTCAGCTCTGCCCCTGCCCAGCTATCCCCCACTTCCTCCCTCAGGCACCCCAGGATCAAGGAGGGAAAGAAGTTCACCTTAAATCCTTTGTGGAGCAAGATGGAGGCCCAAGGAAGAATCAAGACAACACAAAGCTTCTAGCTGAGGAAAATGGGTCCTATTCTTCAAGGCCCGAGAACTGGGGGGTGCCAGAAGCCTGGAGCTTTGCCCCTCTCAAAATTTTTAAAAATTTTATAATTTTTGCCATTTTAACCATTTTAAGTATACAATTCAGTAGGGTTTTAGTTTGCTAATGTTACCAGAATGCAATATACCAGAAATGGAATGGCTTTTATAAAGGAGATTTATTAAGTCACAAGTTTAGGATTCAAGGTCCTTAAAAATATCCAAGCTAAAGCATCCACGAAAGATACTTTGACTCTGAAGAAAGGGCAGGATGGCATCCAGGTTTCCCCTGTCACATGGGAAGGCATGTGGCCGGTGTCTGCTGGTCCTTTTTTAGCTTCTCTGGGGCAAATGCTGAATTGCTTCTCTTAGTTTCTGTGTTAGATTGCTAGCTGCTGGAATGCAATATACCAGAACTGGAACAGCTTTTACAAAAGGGGAATTTACTAAGTTACAAGGTTACAGATCTAAGGAAGTGAAAGTGTCCAAGTTAAGACACCAAGAAGAGGCTACCTTCATTCAAGAAAGGCTAATTTTGTCTAGAACATCTCTGTCAGCTGGGTAGTCATGTGACTGTGTGACTGGCATCTGCTGGCCCCTTGCTCCTGGGCTCCATGCTTTCAGCCTCTGTTCCTGTCAGGGTTCCTCACTTTGTTTCTCTGGGGGTGGCTTTCATCTCTTGGCTTCCCTTGGCTCTTTCCAGATTCTGGCTTGCTGAACATCTCCTGGCGATGTCTGCTGGACTCCAAGCATCTCCAAACATCCATGTCTCTGTTCTTTGCCTGTCAGCTATGCTCTGAAGTTTCTATCTGCTCTATTATTTCTGTCGTTTCTGTAGGCTTGTGTGCTCTGAAATCTCTCCAAAATGTTTCCTCTTTTAAAGGACTTCAGTAAACGAATCAAGACACATCTAGAATGGGTGGGGTCACATCTCAATCTAATCAAAAGATCACACCCAAAAGATCACACCCAATTGTCTCTGTGGAGACAATCTAATCAAAAGTTTCCAACCTACAGTATTGAGTTAGAATTAAAAGAAATGGCTGCTCCACAATATTAGCTCAAGATTAAAACATAGCTTTTCTAAGGGTACATAATACTTTCAAACCAGCACAGCTTCCCTTGGCTCTCTCCAGGTTCTAGCTTTCAATACTATGGATCTTTGCTTAACATTTCGTGGGAAGGCACATGGCAGTGTCTGCTGGGCTCCTCTCCTGGCTTCTGGTTTCAAATAGCTCTCACAAATCTTGTGGGTCCTTCTGGCTTTCCTCTGCATCTCCAAACATCTGCATCTATGTTGGTCTCCAAACATCTCCAAAGGTCTTCTAAGCTTTCTCCAAAATGTCTCCTCTTATAAAGGATTCCAGTAAACTAATTAAGACCCACTGTGATTGGGTGGAGTCACATCTCCATCTAATCAAAAGGTCACACCCACAATTGGGTGTGTCACATTTCCGTGGAAACAACCTAATCAAGAGGCCTCTTACTAAAATATTGGATGAGGATTAAAAGAACATGGCTGCTCCCACAAGGTAAGACTAGGATTAAAAGAACATGGCTTTTCTGGAGTACATAACAGTTTCAAACCAACACATTCCACTCTCTGGACCCCCAGATGACATTTTCTTTCTATATACAAAATACACAATATCCATCACAATATCACAAATGCCTTAAGCCATTTCAGTAACAATACAGATATGATACAAAGTCAGAAACAGTACAAAATCTCATAAAGTCTGTTACAGTCATGGTCTGTTCTAAGGCAAAAATTCTTCTCTGCTGTTGACCTGTGAAACTCAGAACAATTTATCTGCTTCCAATACACAAAGGAGGGACAGTCATAGGATAAACATTCCCATTGCCATAGGGAGAAATAGAAAGGAAAACAGGGGTCACTGGACCCAAAAAGTTCTGAAAACCTGCAGGGCAAACTCTATTAGATTTCAAAGACTGAGAGTCGTTTATAGAATGATGTTTCCTCCTTGGGGCTTCAGAGAGTGGGAGTTCCATCCTCTCTAAAGACTTATGCAGTGGCCTTATTCTCTCCAAACATTGAGATGAGGGTTGCAAACTTGGGAAACTTTGGGGAAACCACCTTTTTCTTGGCTCCACCTTCTCCAAGAATTGGGGTTGCATTGCCTCTCTTCCAGCTCCGGGGCATATGCTCAACCTCCTCAGAATAGCGGTGGAAGCGAGGCTCCCTGCAATCCCTGGGAAATGTGATTTACCTTCTCTGAGGCATGGGGCACCAGAATCCTTCCTGAACATCTCAGTGCAAGGCCTGCCCTCTGCCTTTGGGGCAAATTTAACCTTTCCATGTGGATGGGTGGATCCACTCTCCTGGCCCAAGGTTTATTGGCTTCAGACTTTAGCTTCCATGGTTCTGCCTTTGTAGTTATTTTCCCTTCAATCTGTCCCTTTTAGTCCAGACTGGCAGTGGATACATTTATACAGATATCGGAAAAAAAAAAAAAAAAAGATCGTTTAGCATGTAGCATACAGGGATTGAACCATCAGACAATAGGACTTTCTACACAACCTTTCTAGATAACTCAATTTCCAATCCTGGCTTTTTCTGAAATGGCTGACTGATTCCATGTTTGGGAAAAAACTCACATGGGGCATAATTCTCTGGGTCTCACTTTCAGGAAGCCCCAAATTTTCCAGACCATCAATTTCTGTTGTTTTCGTTTTTGTACCCAAGAGTTCAGTTCTCAACTTATCCGTTTCTGTCACATTTTACTGTAAGTCACAAGGAACAGCCAGGTTGCATTTTCCACATTTAATTTGAAAATTTCCTCAGTTAAGGATCTCAGCTCATCGCTTTCAAATTCTGACTTCAATCCAAAACCAGTGCTCAATTATGTTAAATTCTGTGCCACTTTAAAACGAGGGTCACCTTTCTTCCACTTGGCAATGACATATTCATTATTTCTGTCTAAAGCCTCATTGGAGGTATCTTTAGAGTCCACATTTCTACCAACAGTCTGTTGAAAGCAGCTCAGGCCTTTTCTATCAAGCATATCATAATTCCTCCAGAACCTTCCCCTAATTCATTTAAAAAGCTATTCCAACATGTTTGGTATTTGCAAACTGCATCACTACACTTCTCTGGTACCAAAATCTATTTTAGTTTGCTAATGCTGCCAGAATGCAATATACCAGAAAGGGAATGGCTTTCATAAAGAGGATTTATTAAGTTACAAGTTTACAGTTCTAAGGCCTTAAAAACATCCAAACTGAGGCATCCACAGAAAGATACCTTGACTTCAAAGAAAGGGGCAGATGGTGTCTGGGTTTCCTCTGTCACATAGGAAGGCACATGGTTGGTGTCTGCTGGTACTTTTTTAGCTTCTCTGAGGCAAATGCTGGATTTTTTCTCTTAGCTTCCCTTGGCTCTCTCCAGGTTCTGGCTTTTCAGTACTGTGGGTCCTTGCTTAGCATCTCATGGGAAAGCACCTGGCAACATCTACTGGGCTCCTTTCCTGGCTTCTGGTTTCAAATCACTCTCACAGATCCTGTTGATCCTTCTGGAGTTTTCTTCTGCATCTCCAAATATCTGCATCTATGCCAGTTCTCCAAGCATCTCCAAATGTCTGCATCTAAGCTTTCTCCAAAATGTTTCCCCTTTTAAAGGACTCCATTAAACTAATTAAGACACATCTTGAATGGGAGGAGTCACATTTACATCCAATCAAAAGGTCACACCCATAATTAGGTGTGTCACATTTCCATGGAAATAACCTAATCAAAAGGTCTCATCCTACAATATTGGATCAGAATTTAGAAGGAAGAGTTATAGTAGAGAAGATAAGATTCAGCAAATGAGTATGACTGCTGAATCACTATAATGATATTTCTTTTAGCTTCCAGTGTTTTGGAGTCGTTAGAAGGAAAAACCTGAAAATATGGAATGCTGAACTTTGAAATCTGTTCTGTAGCTACTTGTTAAAATATACTTTGAAAATTACTGCATTTTTGTATATATGTTATATTTCACAAATAAAAATGTTTTTTAAAAAGAACATGGCTTCCCCCATAAGATTGGACTAGGATCAAAAGAACATGGTTTTTATCCAGAATTTATAAAGAGATTGTTCAACTCAACAACAAAAAGACAACCAATCCAATTACAAAATGAGAAAAAGACTTGAACAGACACTTCTAAGAAGAAGAAGTACAAATGACCAAAAGGCACATGAAGAGATGCTCAACTTCCCTGGCCATTAGAGAAATGCAAATCAAAACCACAATGAGATATCATCTCACATCCACCAGAATGGCCATTATCAACAAAACAGAAAATGACAAGTGCTGGAGAGGATGTGGAGAAAGAGGAACACTTATTCACTGTTGGTGGGAATGTCAAATGGGGCAACTGCTGTGGAAGGCAGTTTGGCGGTTCCTCAAAAAGCTGAATATAGAATTGCCATATGACCCAGCAATACCATTGCTAGGTATCTACTCAGAGGACATAAGGGCAAATACACAAACGGACATTTGCACACCAATGTTTATAACAGCATTATTTACAATTGCAAAGAGATGGAAACAGCCAAAATGTCCATCAACAGACGAGTGGCTAAACAAACTGGTATATAAGTACGATGGAATATTATGCAGCTGTAAGGCAGAATAAAGTTATGAAGTATGTAACAACATGGATGGACCTTAAGGACATTATGCTGAATGAGATTAGCCAAAAACAAAAGGAAAAATACTGTATGGTCTGACTGATATGAACTGGCATTAGTGAATAATCTTGGAATATTTCGTTGGTAACAGAGACCATCAGGAGATAGAAATAGGGTAAGATATTGGGTAATTGGAGATGAAGGGATACAGATCATGCATCCGGACTGAATATAAAAACTCAGAAATGGACAACACAATGCTACCTAACTGTAATACAATTATGTTAAAACACTGAATGAAGCTGCATGTGAGAATGATAGGGGGAGGAGGGCTGGGGGCATAAATGAAATCAGAAAGAAAATTAGACATTAAAGATTGAGATGGTATAATCTAGGAATGCCTAGAGTGTATAATGATAGTGACTAAATGTACAAATTTTATAAATGTTTGTGCATGAGGAAGAACAAAGGAATGTCATTACTGCAGGGTGCTGAAAATAGATGGTAATTAATATTTTAAAATTTCACCTTATGTGTGAGACTAAAGCAAAAAAATGTTTATTTGGTACAAAATTTATATTTTGACTAGTGCATTTCCTAATATAACTTACGTAGATAGCTTGATTGAACACCATAAGTACTTGGAATCTTGGGTAGGACATGAGATTTTGTTGGTTTGTCCAGAGTGATGTCCCAATGAATCCCAGAGTGATTCGATCAGTGAGTGGAAAAGTATATGCAAAATCCTCTTTGGCGAATGGTGAGAACAGGGAGAAATTCAACTTCCCCAAGTTGAATTCTTGATATTCTCACAAGCAGTGTGGCCAACAAAAGCTATAGGCTGAGTCCCCAGTCTTGGGGTTTGTTTATATGAAACTTAACCCCACAAAGGATAGGTCAAGTCAGCTTAAAATTTAGGCCTAAGAGTCACCCCCAAGAGAGCCTCTTTTGTTGCTCAGATGTGGCCTCTCTCTCCAACCAACACAACAAGCAAACTCACCACCCTCCCCCTGTCTGCATGGGACATGACTCCCAGGGGTGTGGACCTTCCTGGTAACGTGGGACAGAAATCCTAGAATGAGCTGAGACTCAGCATCAAGGGATTGAGAAAACCTTCTCCACCAAAAGGGGGAAGAGTGAAATGAGACAAAGTGTCAATGGCTGAGAGATTCCAAACAGAGTCGAGAGGTTATCCCGGAGGTTATTCTTACGCATTAAGTAGATATCACCTTGTTAGTCAAGATGTAGTGGAGAGGTTGGAGGGAACTGCCTGAAAATGTAGAGCTATGTTCCAGTAGCCATGTTTCTTGATGATGATTGAATAATGATATAGCTTTCACAATGTGACTGTGTGATTGTGAAAACCTTGTGTCTGAAGCTCCTTTTATCTACCTTGTCAACAGATGAGTAGAACATATGGAACAAAAGTAAATAATAGGGGGAACAAATGTTAAACAAAAAAAAAAGAACCTGGTTTTTCTGGGATACATAACAGTTTTAAACCAGCACAAGTAGCATTACTTACTTTTAAGAGGTTGTGCTATCATCAATTCCATTACTAAAACTTTTCATCACCTCAGACAGAAGCCCAGCACCCATGAGCAATAACCCCCCAGCCCCAGGAAACCTCTAATCTACTTTCTGACTCTATGAACTCACCTATTCTAGATATTTCATATTAGTGGAATCATACACTATCTGGCCTTCTGTGTTTGACTTATTTAATTCAACATAATAATTTCAAGGTTTATCCATACTGTAAATGTATTAGAACTTCATTCCTTTTTATGGCTGAATACTATTCAATTTTGTGTATAGGCCACATTTGGCTATCCATTTATATGTGAATGAACTCTTGGGTTGTTTTCACCTTTTGGCTATTGTGAATAATGCTACTATAAACACTGATGTACTGGTTTGAATCCCTGTTTTCAGTTATTTGGCGTATATTACCTAATGGCATTGCTGGATCATATGGTATACAGGATTGAAACAATTGTGTACCCTAAAAATACCATGTTCTTTAATCCTGATTCAATATTGTTGGGTGGGATTTTTCGATTAAGTTGTTTCCATGGAGATGTGACCCACCCAATTGTGAGTAGGAAATTTTGATTAGGTGATTTCTGTGGAGATATGTTTCCAACCATTCAAAGTGGGTCACTTAATGGAGTCCTTTAAGAGGGAACTATTTTAGAATAAGCTTCAGAGCTGACACAGACAGAAACATTTGGAGATGCAGAAAGAAAATGTCCCTGGGGAAGCTGAAACGAGAAGCCAGGAAAGAAGGCTAGCAGACAGTACCATGTGCCTTCGCAGCTGACAGAGAAACCCCAAACGTCATCAGCCGTTTCTTGAATCAAGATACTTTTCTCTGGTTGCCTTAGTTTGGAAATTGTTATGACCTTAAAACTGTAAACTTGTAACTTAATAAATTCCCTTTATAAAAACCAACCCATTTCTGGTATATTACATTTCTGGTAACATTAACAAACTAAAACATATGCTAATTTTATGTTTAACTTTTGGAGGAACTGCCAAGCTGTTTTCCACAGAGACTGAACTATTTTGCATTACCAACAACAATGCTCAAGGGATCCAATTTCTCCATCTCCTCTCTAACACGTATTATCTTCCATTTTTCAATAATAGTCATCTTGATGATGTGAAGTGGTATCTCATGTGGTTCAATTTGCATTTCCCTAATGACTAATGATGTTGAGTATCTTTTCATGTGCCTTTTGTACATTTTTGTATCTTCTTTGAATAAATGCTTACTCAAGCCATTTTCCCATTTTTTAATTGGGTTGTTTGTTTTTTTGTGGTTGCATTGTAGAAGTTTTTTATATACTCTGGACATTAAACTCTTATCAATATATTATTCACAATATTTTCTTCCATTTTATACATTATCCTTTCACTTTCTTTATAATATCCTTTTATGCATGAAAGTTTTTAATTTGGGGGAAGTACACTTTTTATTTTTTCTTTTGTTGATGTCATTCTCCCAACTTTTTACTACAAAAATTTTCATACATAGAGGAGCATTCAAAGAACAATAAACAACAATAGCCCACATACCCACCATCTACATTCTACTATTAACAATGTATCAACTTTGCTTTATTTGTGTGTTTTACTGGACCATTTGAGTGTAAGTTTCAGGCATTGAGGGAATTCACCCCTACATACTTAAGCTTGTATCTCTTAAATAGAAGGACATTTTCTTACATAACCAAAATGCCATTATCATAGCTAAGAAATATTAATAATTTTCAAATACCATATAATATCCAGTCTATATTCAAGTTTCCACAATGGTGGAAATGTCTTTTATCGGTACTTTTTAATACCAGAATCCAGTCCAAAGTCATGTATTACACTTGGTTGTTAGATCTGTTTGCCTCTTTTATCTAAACTATTCCATCCACTTTTTTTGACATGGCATTGACATTTTTGAAGAAATCAAGCTGGTTGTCTTGTAAGATTACCCTATTCTGTGGACGTCTCTAATTATTTCCTTTTGATGTTGTTTAACGTGTCCCTTTACTCCCTATATTTTCTGAAAACTGGAAGTTAGATCTTGAGTTTGATTAGATTCAAGTTAAAGATTTTTGGTAAGAATATCTCTGTGGCATACACCCTCTAGGATGGTTCCCAGTAATTGCTGGCTTCTGGGGTTCGTTTCCTTGTAATCCTCTCCCCTTGGAGGTGGGCTGGAATTTGTGACTCACCTCTGAAGCTAGAATATGGTCGAAGAATACATCCCTTGGGCTCTCTCTCTCACTTTCTCTTGCATTGTTCATCCTGGTGGAAGCCCGCTGCCACGTCCAGCCCTGTGGAGAGGTCCACGTGTCAACAACGTGAGTACCTAGTTTATTTAGGTACCCAGATAAACTGCACCTGGATTCCTGACCCACAGAAACTGTGTGATAGCACAGTTGACTTAAGTTGACTTAAGCCTAAATTTTAGGGTATTTTGTAATGCAACAATAGAAAACTAATACTTATAGGTGATGCTACAAGCACCACATTTTATTACACCAGAAGTCACGTAATGTCAAGTGACTCCACTAATTTTGATCACTTGGTGGGACTGCCAGTCCTCACTCTGTAAATGTTCATATTCCCTATGGAATCAGTAAGTACTTTGTGGGGTAGTGCTGCGTGACACCCTAGAATATCTTATTCTTCCACAACCTTTCACCTGAAGGTTTTAACATTTATTCGTGATTATTGCCTCCATTCATTGTGTCTTGAGATATTGCAAAATGATGAATTTCTAATTCTATCATCCCTCCTCTATTTATTGGCTGATGTTCCTCACAAAGAAGAGCTTTCTTCCATCAACAAGGAATTCACTACAATTCCTTCTAAGAAGACAGGGTAAAGGTTTAATTCTTTCTTTGTAATTACTGATTTCCTGAGTAAGGAGTTGGTTCAATAGGCACCTCCAGTGGTTGTAAACGAATTTCTCTTTCTCTTGTTCTCAATTCGTTGATTATTTATTTACTTATTTACTTATATATCACTATGTTCTGATGGATATTTATTTGTTTAAGATTTTGCAATCAATTTTACTCATTATTTATTCTTTCATTGCTCTCATTGTCTCAAATATTGCCAGGGTGTCATAGTTCTCTATGTTGTTGTGACAGTACTACATTCTGGGTAACTTAAAACAAAAGGAATTTATTGTTTCTCAGGTCTGAAGGATAAAAGTCTAAATCAAAGTGTCATCAGGGCCACACTTTCTCTGAAGTCTTTAGGGTTCTAGTGATGGTTTGCCGGCAATCCATGGCCATTCTTCAGTTCGTGGCATAACTTAAGCTCTGCCTCTGTCACATGGCTACCTCTCTCTCTGTGTCTGTGTCCAATCCCTCGTCTTAAAAGGACATCAGTCAGGCCAGATTAGGGCCCAGTCTAATCCAGTTTGGCCCCATCTTATCTGATGACATCTTCAAAGCTCTTATTTCCAGATAGGATCACAGTCATAGGACCGACAGGACTTGAACATATCTTTTCACGGGACATGATTCAATCTATACCACAGTGGAAGCCCTTCCAGGCTGGGAAGGCCTACTTGAAATCCCAGGCCCCTAGGGAAAGGTTTGTAGAGGAGGTTTTCTCCAGCAGTCCACCCACCATTCATAGACACCCCTGCTAGGCACCATGGATGGGAGGAGGGAGGTGAAGGGAAGAAGAATGAGACAAAATGGGAAAGGGTTATTCAAGCATTTATTCCAACTAAGGAATAGGGTGTACTGGGGAAAGTGAAAATTAGGTGTCCACAGCTTGAGTTCTGGTCCTAGCAGCCTTTCCGATTTGCTCTGTGTCAATAGCCCAGTGATGTGACCTCTCTGTACCTGGGTGAGCATGTTTGCCATGAGGTTCTGAGGGCCTGCAAGTCAGTGAGAGGCAGAAAGCCTCTTACATGCAGACATGTAAGAAGGCATTGCTAAGGCCTGTGCCTCAGGAACCAAGTTCCAAGAGAGGGACAAGGAGGTGGGAAAGAAGGATCAGCAGACCTGAAATATCTTCCCCACAGCTGAGGCTTACTGTCTGGAAGAATGTTGCAAAGGCATTTGCAAAGGCTGGAGAAATCAGTCTGAGAAAGTTGCCAACCTCCATCAAAGGGGTAAGAGATCTGATTCGTTCCAGCTTCCTGGACTCCAGGCTTGCAGAGCCATCTCTACAGCCCAGACGGATGACATTGACCAGTGTCTCTGATTTGCACAGAGGGAAAATCGCATTGGTGTCCACACAGCTCCCAGGTCCCCCCTCTACAGCCCACACTCCAGCCTCCTCCTTCTGTGTGATTCTGCCCAGGTCCCCACCACCCCCGCCCCAACTACAACTTCCTAAAAGGCTTAAAGGCCTGATCAATGAAAACCATTAGGGTTGTTCATTCCTCAGCCTTCTGATGATATTGCTTTGCAAGAATGCCACCTGGGCCTCCAACGGGAATAATAGCATGAACTTGGCTCCCATTTGGGAGGTGCTGGAGGTTCCTTACACATGACTGCCCCCATTCTTTTTCTTTCTGCTCAAGCTCAACTCACCTCCCCCAGCTATCTCCCACCCGCATCACCTTTGTTCTCTCCATTGAGACTGGATGCCAAGGTTCTCTAAAAGCCTACAGGTTTGAAAATTGGGTGCAAGCATTTCTTGTGTCTATAATAAAGATGGTAAAGCACATCTCAATGAGGCGCTTTCCCAGGGCCCCACCACCCCATGCCCACAGCAGAGCTGAGAATAGACAATATGCGAAAGTCTAAGAGAAACCAAAAAATATACCAGAGATCCTTACATGATTAGCAACTCTCTGCAAAAGGGCTCCACCTGTGTGTGAGGAGCCTTGCACATGCCCAGGCAAGGTTTGGCCTGTGAATATACACCATGAATGTTCACAGAAATTGCTTAGCAATAACAAGCAGGGAACATATTATCACCCACTCCCAGTTCTTCAGGGTGTCCCTCCTGCATTGTCCATTTGAGTATACAGGGCATGCACATATCTCTCCCACACTCTCACAGAAGTGAATGCCTTATGCCTCTTTCTCTATGTCTCAGCTATCACTCACACAGGAAAAACAATAGCCTGGCACTACCCTCTTGCACTTTGCCAGGCATCCCTCATCAGGTGCCAGCCAAGCACACCCACCTTCTATTCAGTTCAACAGACATTGACAGAGACCCTAGGAGATGCTGGGGATATAAAAATGAATGACATATGGACCCTCCCCTAAGATTTTAAATATAATAAAGAACATATAGAGCAATAGAACAGAATTGAGAGTCCAGAAAGAAATACTAATATTTGCAGTCAACTGGTCTTCAGCAGAGATGCCAAGGCAATTCAATGGGCAAAAGATAGTCTTTCCAAGAAATGTTTCTGGGACAATTGTATATCCACATGCAATGGATAGAATGAAGTTGGTCCCTACTGCCATACCATATAGAAAAATTAACTCAAAATGGATCAAAGACCTAAATGCAAAAGCTAAAACTGTAAAACTCTTAAAAGAAAACATAGGCGAGACTTCCGGGTCAAGATGGCAGCTTAACAACATGCGCGTTTTAGTTCGTCCTCCAGAACAACTACTAAATAACCAGAAACAGTACAGAACAGCTCCTGGGGCCACGTCAGTGACCAGACACACAGCGTACCCCAGTATGGACCAGCCGGACCAGCTGCGAGCACCCCCCAGAACCGTGAGTTCCCAAAGCTGCGGCGGCCAGCCCCTTCTCCCACAGGCCGCTTCCCAGAGGGGAAGGGAAAGGACTTCACCAGCAGCAGGGACTGGGCACAATCAAACGCCAATTGTGGAACTAATTAACAAATTCTGACTACTAAAATTAGGCCCCCAGCTTAGGTGAACCTGATCAAAGCGGAGGTTGCTCATTTTTGCCCCGGCGCCAAGGGGGCAGGACGGACAGGAAAAGGAGGGAAAAAAAGAAGGAAACAGAGGTTTTTGTGGCTGTGTATCTACAAAGGCTTGACTGCCTCTGGATACAGCGGCAGGACTTTTCAGGCTGCAACTGCCCCAGGCATAGGCAGAAGCGAGCTCTTTTGGGGGCTTGTCTGGAGCCTGTGCCTTCCCCAGGGCAGGGGTGAAGCCCAACTCAGGTGGAACCCCTCCCTCAAGGAATTCAGACACCAGGGCTTGGTCATTTGAAGCCATTAAAAACAGCCTACAACCTCTCCTCTGTCTCCACCACACCCCCAGCCAAAGTTAAAGGTACTGCATCATCTTATGCTGGTGGGACCTGCAGTCAGACAAGCGCCACACACAGGGAAGGATAAGAAAAACAAATTCATCCAGCAAGAAAACCCTAGATAGAAGAAATGAAAGCAATCTCCAAAATAAACTAATTAAGGTAGTTAAATGCCTAGACGCCAGCAAAAAATAACAAATCACACTAGGAAAATTGAAGATATGGCCCAGTCAAAGGAACAAATCAACAATTCAAATGACATACAGGAGCTGAAACAATTAATTCAGAATGTACGAACAGACATGGAAAACCTCATCAAAAACCAAATCAATGAATTGAGGGAGGATATAAAGAAGGCAAGGAAA
>PVIY010018573.1:0-47340 GCA_004026745.1 Myrmecophaga tridactyla
TACATTCTTTATACAACTGTAAAGACTGGTTTTTGAAAGTGGGATGCCCCCAAACAGTCTATGACCTTGACAAAATTAACATTTTCTGGAGAGCAATTTAGCTATGAGCTGTCAGCTTTCAGTACACCCAACAGCCAGCATGATAAATGACTCCATCTTAAAAGATGGGCCTGGGAGGTATACCACAGTATCTGTGAAATCCAGCCCTTGCTCTACTCAGATCCATTTTCTTTTTATGATAAGATTTTCAAACAGTTGAACAAAATTCTGGTTGATCATTACTGGTAAAGCTGACAAAAAGGGTTAGTAGGATGAACTATAATGCCTTTCACTGCCACTGTATCAGATGCCTTCACTGATGTTAGCCCCCTCAACCATTTCCCATTTTTTATTTCTCTTCACCTCAACTAGCACCTCTGTGAAAAGGCAATCAAGAACATCATTTCTGATCTTCTAAGCCCCTAAGTACTACCCCTTATCAGGTCATGGCAACTACAATAATCCATTTATTATCCAATCTGCACAAAGTAGTTCCAAGAGATAGCCCAGAGAATCATCTGAAGAGGCACACATGTCCCTCCATGTCCCCAATTTTTAATAGCACCCCTAGATCCTGCTGATAATCTTGTTCAATTACTCCAGTCAGGAAAATAACTCCTTTTCTTGCCTGATGACTTCTTGGAACCAGGAGCGTGAAATTACCAAGAAGCAGTCATAACTTAAAGTTATTGGGACTATTGCTATGTCCTCTGATGGAAGCATTCCGCTTTACAATAAATGCCTCTAAATCCAACAAGCTGGCATAGGAAGTACAAAAACCCTAAGTGGGTAAGCAAGTTGTGATGGCAAGTGCTTTTACCACTTGTTTGCCAGACCAATGTTTTCTACCTATTGGGTACATAGAAATATATAATAACTATTGACTTAGGATGTAAAATGCATTCTGGAGGATGGCAATCCATTCTTACAGAATCAACTTTAATGTGGCACTTGAGTTCTACCATCAAAGTGTCATTTTTTTTCTCTATAAGACCAGCAGCACCTGGGTAACACAATATCTAAT
Source organism: Myrmecophaga tridactyla (assembly GCA_004026745.1). Classification (NCBI taxonomy): domain Eukaryota; kingdom Metazoa; phylum Chordata; class Mammalia; order Pilosa; family Myrmecophagidae; genus Myrmecophaga; species Myrmecophaga tridactyla. The sequence continues at coordinate 1,064 of PVIY010018573.1, forward strand.
ATAATCAGAAGATTGCATTTCACTGACATGTGCCTACCTCCTTTGCTATAAATTGAATATCTTAGTCTGATGAGATGTGGCATTAGATCCTTTGTGAGGTACTTAGGTGAGTAGGAGCCCAAACTAGTGGGTCGAAGCACAATGTGCGTCCCTGTAGCCATGGTTACTCCATTCCTGTGGCCACTGTTCCACTATGCGACACTGATGAGAAAGGCTGACTGAGAGTCATTGTGTTTTCTTGGTTCTTAGTGCCTCTTTCATCTAGGCATTTGGTTAACATACAATAGAAACACTTTCATAGTGTATAAAATCTATACACATGCTTTCTCTCCAGCTTCTTTGTCTCCAACATTCTAGTCATTCTTCTTCCAGGCCCCTAACCAGCCAAACCATTCATAAATCAACGTACATATTCATTCCTCCAGTCACTTCTCTTTGGCCAAGGGTAGACCCCAGCACCATGACCCAAATATCTATGATTTTCTGTTATCATTGTCTTTCAGGGCCACATGTAAGTGGGACTGTAGTGCAGTAGTCATCCAGGTTCAGTTTGCACTCACCAAGCAAGCCATCTCTTAATCAAGCTTTTACTTTTCCCTCCTCCATCTTTGGTCATAAGGGACATCCACTCCTTTATGTGTCCATAGATGTGATCTGAGGAAATGTCACTGGTGCCACGGTGGTCAAAGACAAGATGCTTTACAATACCTGCTTATGCAGTTTCTTTGTGAATTGGGACATTCTCATTTTTTACAGCAGCCTACCACTTTCATCATATGACAGATTACTATTAGGCACATACATGGTGGGTTTGACAGAGCTCAGATCAGGACAAATGGTTCTGGCTGTATATTCATTTTATATCTTGTTAGTCAAGTGCTTTTTCTTTCTTCAGGGTTCAGTAACACTCCATCTGTAAGATTTTTTTGAATGCATGTAATTCAAATAGCATGACCTTGTCCACTACTTAGAGGTTTGTTTGTTTGTTTGCTTTATGGTTAACAATACATTTATTGGAAGATATACAAAGTATGTACTGAAAGCTACAATACAATCTAGAGGTTGATACTGTGACTCTTTTGTTTGGACTTGCCATAAAATCAAATAGCACATTTTTCCATCATTGAAAGCTCTGATATTGACAGTTCGCATGGACCTGCTACTTGTATCATAGCTTGCATCTGCTGCAGGACATTTTCTTGTTCCAGAACCCAATAAAGACTTAGCAATCTTCCATATCACTCAGAAAAATGTGTTGAAGCAATATCCCCAAGTATGGAATTGCCATTTTAATTTTACCACTCATCACAATAATTAGGCTCCACCTTCCTTGCTTCTGATAATTAAGCACCACCATATGGCCTTTAATATTTTGGGATCCAATATCCCCATTACTATCAAGGATCCCAGTTCTGTACAGCTTTTTATATGGTCAACCTTGAGGTGAAGAGAACAGCCAGTATTGATTTGGTCGGTGATGCTGTTTTCTCACTTTCCAGCCCATTGTGCACTGTTGTGATACCTATTGTGTCTTTAAACTACTCCTGGCTTTCCAGGAAGTATAGTTGGTGAGTATCCCACTATTACTTAGCATATTCACTCCCTTCTTAGAATCTTTTACTCTTTTCTTCCGCAGTGTACCAAATCACATGTGTCATTTCTACTTTATTTAATGTTACCCATCACTTTCATCAAGCTTCCAAGGGCCTTCCTAGTTAGTGGATAAGCACCATTTCCTGGGATCTTAGCCAGAACGTAAATCCTGTATCATAGTAGAGTATTCCTATATAGATAAACTCTTCTTTATGTAATCGTATATTCTACTTTCCAAAATCCAGCAACTTAGAATCCACTTGTATGCATACTTTCAAGATTCCATCAGTACATATGGGATAATTCCTACATCCCTTTGAAGTATAGTCCATTTTCTCTCCTAGCAGACCCAGAACTTCCCTAGACAGATTATGTGGTCTGGTGACTTGGAGGAAGAATGGAGTAAGATCATGAGCAGAGGTTGGATAGCACCTTCCAGCAAGCAGAGAATGTATGCTTTAACAGAAAGTAGAAGGCCAATTTCTGCACACCCAGAGGGCTCACAGGGATTAGGGATTTTAAGATTTTCCTGTGTCTCCATCCCAAATCATAATGTGTCCACTACAGCATAGCAGACTTTCAGAATTTGAGGATTCAACCTCCTGTGCTATCTATAAATTAATTTTTCGGTCTGTTCTTCAGCATTTTTCATTGCGTTTGTTTTGTTTTGTTTTGTTTATTTTTTGAAGACGATAAAAATTATCTTTACATGCTGCCAAGGAGACACTCTTGATTTCACACTTAGCTTTAATTTCATACCCTGAGCCTTTCATTTTCTATTTCCAGTGCATCAATTCACCCTAACAACAGTCCAACAATTCCGTAATCCTTACAATAAAAGATTCCTCTAAACTTCTCAAATGACTGTGATAGTGCTTCTATCACTGCATTCTTCCTCCACTGATTTCCCATCAAGACCACCACTTGTGATAGTGCCCACCGTCCACCTGTGATTGTTTTTATTGCTATCTAACTGGTAGGTGACATACCTCAAAAATCGCATTTTAGCATCTAATCATTTGACTATTACCAAATCAACAACATTGGGTTGATTCCCAAGGAAGCAAACTCTAGAATGGAAAGATTTGCATACAGGAAACAATTAAGGGTGCCCTGATGATCAATACCTATGGGATAAAATGAGGGAAGTATTATTTGCCAAGAGGAATTAAACTGTGATGCAGTTTTTGTACAGTTTACAGTTTTACTGTAGCATGAAGGCTTCAGTTTACTCCCAGAGAAGTCTAGAGCTGGGAGGGCCCTTTAGAGTTGTCCATCTATGAAGCAGTGCAGCTGCTTTGCTCCTATATTAATGCATGGACTGGGGATAGATTACAAGTTGGGTATGGGTGTGTACAGTAATGTTCAGCACAACAGCTCCCTTTAGCTGAGAAAAATTCCTGGAAAGCTACTCATTTGAGATGCTACTCAAAACTCTCAGCAACTGGGAGGGATGGGTGGCTGAGAAGGGGATCTTGATGTACACCATAGCTTCCATTCTAACATTCTTCTTTGCATCATCCACGTTATTTTCCAAAGTAGTATTTTTCTCCCTACCCACCCCCCACAGACACCATAGCCTTAACTATAACCTAAGCCTATGCTCTACCTTACTGAGAGTAATACAGACCCTGCTTCTCTATATCCATTCTTTCAATCTCAGAGCTCACTTTGCTGCATTTGGTTTCTGACACTTCCTTCTAACCCAAACCCCTTTTATATACAGCATAAATGTAGAAGCCTAGTTCTAGATGATCTTTGACTTGAAGACTTAAAGGGTGTTTATTTAAAGTCTTATGTCACAATTTTACAATGGCATTTTTAGCACAGTTTTATTCCTTCATGTTTTCTCATTTCAAAATCAGAAACTGAAGTGCTTGTATAGAATTTGGGAAAGTATCAAAATCGAAAACTTGAGAACATTCAATGCATAAAAAATATTCTCGGATCCATAAGAATCTTGGTATCTCACAGTATAATGCCTTCAAAGAGTTATGACAAATCCTCCTTTTTTTATTAAAGACATTTGCATGAACAGAAGCTATTATGTTTAACAGACCACAAGCTTCTGCTGTTTTTGTATTATCTGAAAGCTGTATCATCTTTTAATATCAATGCAGTTGGTTGCCATAGAAATTATAATGATGCCACTCACTATTTAAGTCTAGAAATAAACAGCAGGAGCAGATGGGCATTTGAGAATGAAGGGCAGAGTTTTAATGCAAATATTCTTGAAAACAAAGAACAACAGGTTAATAATCACATGTAATCAATGGAACCACCTTGTGCAAACATTGCAAATTAGACTGTGTCGCCACAATTATGCATTTAAGTTGTTGAGTTGGAATCAAGAGCATGAGAAAAGAGAGGGCAGGGAAAGCATTCTCAGAAGTAGAGCAAAGATTGAAACAGATCCTCATCTAAATGGGTTTGGAACTGGATCATTGTTACAATTTGCGGATAGAGATAAGTGCACAGCAATCCCAATCCGAGATGCAACTGAGACAGACAGAAGAGACGTGGACACAGCTGCAAGAAAGTCAGGGCAGGGTGTGGTAACAGAAAAATAAAGAGGCCACTAATACATGTGAGAAAAGATAAAAGCACGTTTTAGCTCTATAGCCAGTCAGAGGAGGCACATGCTCTCTGTAGGTCTACAGTAGCAACAAGAATTGTTTTCAAAACGGAGTGTAATAATTATTGTGTCATTTACTGTGTCATTTACATACAGAAGAGGATTCACAGATGTTTCTACTGTTACGTTCTTTGTCAAAAAATTCTGACTCTGACACATAATATTCAGAAATTACTCAAAGGATCATATTTAAAATAACATAAGCCCTGCCCAGAACATAGGTACAGCAGTAAAATGAAACCAACCTCATCAGTAAAAGAAGAGAAAATAACAAACCATTTAAAATTAAGACAATTTGTGAAAGACTCAAACACTCAGACTTTGTAGACATTTTGTCTTAAAAATATTTACTAGAAATTGTAGAAATTAAGAATCTTTTCATATGTAAGTCTTTTGCGTTTTTTGTTTATCTGATAGCAAAATTTATTCAAAGGTCATATATATAACTAGAAAATTAGAACTGAAAAACTTATCTTCTGAAAATAAACACTGATTGAATTCAAAATGGAAATCCTATGAAAATGTAAAACAAATTTCACGATGAGGAAAACTATTTCGCTTTGCATTGATTTTCACAGTCTGGTTTTCTTAAGTTTGTTCTGACATGCACTAGCCATAGGCTATGTTGAACCGTAAGCGTATGGCGAGCGGGCACCCAGGAGAAGTGGCTATAGAGTGGTGGTGAGAAGCACCTGCAGAGTAAATTAGGTCCCCATTGCAACTTTGTCCCTGGTGGCCTTGTCTGCATTATCCCTCTAGATATTATGTGTTTACAGTGTTTGTTTAAGGGGTGACATACTCATGGAATCAGAGGCCACAGTGAGGTGATGTTTTTTAAAGAGTATCTTTTTCTTCAGGAATATTAACTCTTTAACATTAGTTGAGTTTGCCCAATTCTGTTTTTCTTTTTGTTCACAAGTTTTCCAATCTTATTTCTTGTGTCCACCTCTTAGTTCATGCCCCTGTCCTTACCACCTTGAAAGTAATCTCACTGCTGAGGGACTGCCGAGCAAAACACTTCAAACTGCAGGAAAAAGAAATGGGAAATGAGGTACTTCAGACCCTGTTTCATGTGTCAAAGCTGCTGGAAAGCGATATATCAGAAATGGATTGGCTTTTTCAAAGGGAATTTATTAGGTTACAAGTTTACAGTTCTAAGTCCACGAGAATGAGAATTAAGGCATCAACAAGATGATAATTTCACTGAAGAAAGGAGGATGGCACCTCTGTCTCTTCAGAAGGCACGTGGTGACGTCTGCTGGTCCCTTGCTCCTGGGCTCCATTCTGCTCAGCCTTGATTTCCAGTGGTTTTCTCTCTGGGCATCTGCAGGTCCTCACGTGCTTCTCCAGGGACACCTCTCTGAGCTCTCTGTGCCCTGCAGGTCTCCTTTCAGCATCTGTGGGACATCTCTTTACCTCTGTGTCCTAAACTTGGTTTCATCTCTCAGTTCTCTATATCAGCTCTCTCCAAAATGTCTCTGAGCCTATCCTTCTGAGCTTTCCCTCTCCTTGAGCTCTCTCAAAGGACTACAATAAAGGAATTTAGACCCATCTTGAATTGTGTGGGTCACATCTCCATGCAAGTAATTTAATTAGAACATCCCACCCAACAACAGGTTTGTTCCACAAGATTGGATGAAAAGAACATAGGCTTTTCTGTGGTATGTAACAGATTCAAACCAGCACGGACCCTAACTATTCTAAATATCAAACTCACTCCTACGGACCCCACCCCTTTCCTTCTCATCTTGGTCCTAACCATGCAGTTCTTATCCTTCCTCCTTTATCCTATGGCTCTTACAGATTCCAGGTGGCCTAATAACCACAAAGGAAATATTCAAAAGCCTGTAGTCCTTTTGAATTGTACTACCTCAATAAATCTCTCATCCATTCCTGTGATACTCTCACTATCTTCCAGTTTTGCTTGCTAACCCACACTCAGCCCTCATAATGGACTTGAGCTCTTCCCTCTTCCCTACTAGAGTCACTCCTGAATAAAGTAATTCTTGTGTGTTTAACATTTTGCGGTGAGTTTTTTCTTCGACAGGTGTTTTGAGTTCAACTTTCCTTAATAATTATTATTACTTGCATTAATAAAGTAATTTAAAGTAAACTTTAAATAATAAAGTTCAAAAGACAAATGGGTGAAAAAGCAGTCTAGTCAATGGGAGAAATTATTTGGAAACCACATATCTGATAAGGCTTTGATATTCAGAGACAAAGAAATCCTACAACTCAACAATAAAAAGGCAAACAACTTAATTAGAAAATGGGCAAAATACATGAATAGACATTTTTCCAAAGTGGAAATACAAATTGTTAAAAAGCACATTAAAATATGCTCAACATCACCAACTATTAGGAAAATGCCAGTCAAAATCACAATTAGGTACCATTTCACACTTTTTAGAATGGCCATTATCAAAAAAACAGAAAACCATGAATGTTGGAGAGGGTGAGGAGAAATAGGAATATTTATTCAATGCTAGGTGGAATACGGAATGGTTCAGTCAGTTTGGAAAGCAGATGATTCCTCAGGAATTGAAGTATAGAACTGACATATGATTGGGCAATCCCATTACTAAGTACAAAATCAGAAAAAAATGAAAGCTGGGATGCAAAGAGACATTTGCACACCAGCATTCATGGTAGCATTATTCACGATTGACAATAGATGGAAACAACTCATTTCCATCAACTGATGAATGGATAAACAAAATGTGGTCTATATATATTTGTAGAATATTTATGGAATATTATTCAGTAGTAAGAAGGAATGAAGTCCTGAAGCATGAGACAACGTAGGTGAACCTTGAGTATATGACGTTGAGTGAAATAAATCAGATGTAAAAGGACAAATACTGTATGATCTCACTAATAGGAGCTAATTGTAATAAATAAACTCACAGAGTTAAAATCTAGAATATATGTTACTAGGAAATAGAAGGTGGGTAGAGAATGGAGAGTAGATGTGTGCAGAATTTTAACTAGGTTGAATTTAAGTATTTGGAAGCAGAGGTGATGGTAGTACAGTGTGGTGAGTGTAATTAACAGCACTCAGTTATCTGTGTGACTGTGCTTGAAAAGGGAGATTTAGAGTAGAGTATGTCACCAGAAGGATAGCTAGAGAATGAAGCAGAGGACATGTAAGGCAATGATTTCTGTGGTAGAAGATGACTGTGAACAATATTACAAATATAAAAATGTGCTTCCATGAACTAGAACAAATGAATGTCATAATTCCAAGGAGTTAATAATAGAGTGGTACATGGGAAAATATACTTTCTGCAAACTATGATCTAGAGTTAACAGCAATGTTTTAATATTCTTTCATCCACAGTAAAAAAATGTATCACACCAATACTAGGGCCAATAATAGGGGGAAAAGGGGTTTGTGGTGAGTTTTTTTTTTTCCTATTTTTGAGTAATGAAAATGTTCTAAAATTGATTGTGGTGAGGAATGTGCAACTGTATGATGATAATGTAAAATATCGATTATACACTTTGGATGGATTGTATGATATGTGAATATATCTCAACAAAACTGCCGAGAAAAGAAAAAAGGCAATTAAATGGTTACTTTAGACAATAAACTTAATTTATTCCATGGAATTTAAAAATACAAGTTTTGAAAACAGGGGAAAACAAGAAAATGAAAATTATATTGATCAAAATTATAGAGGGGCTGCAGGGGTAGTTGAGTGGTAGAAGTCTCACCTACCAGGCGGGAGACCCAGGTTCAATTACCAGCCTATGCACTTTCCAAACAAACAAACAAGCAAACAAAGAAAGAAAAAACAAACAAACAAAAATTCAACAAGTGGTGCTGCAATAATGGGATACTCATATGGAAAAAGAATGAAATGCGACCCTGGGCATATAGCATACAAAAAATAATATAGAAAGTTTCTTCCATCTACTGTATTTCTCAATAAACATGAATGAAACTTTTATCATTTTACTTCTAGGCATACTCACTGTCCCAGTCCTGGTCTGGGGAATCTTTCTGTCATTGCCATAGTTTGAATATATCTGTCTATTTCTGACACCAACATAAACTTTACTATTTTTAAAAATGAAAAAAAAAATTCCTTTAGGAAATACTATGTTTCTTCCGCAGGCACACTGCACAGCACATATAAAGAAATCAAAAGTTTCCCTTCTCCCATATACAATTAGCATAAGTTATTTTTTAACCTATCTATTCTTTCAGCAGGTGTGGTGGTTAAATTCATGTGTCAGCTTGGCCAGGTTATGGTGTCTAGTTGTTTGGTCGAGCAATCACACTGGCCTGCTTGCTGCTGTGAGGATATTTCCTGGACATAAATCGTCGGTAAGTTGATTGCATCTTTAGCTAACTACATATATAATCAACTGAGGAGATTGCCTCCAACAATAAGAGAAGTTTCATTTAATCAGTTGAAGGTCTTAAAAGGAGAAATGATAATTTTAGTCAATAGAAAAGAGAATACCCAAATCTACGTGTGTCAGCCAGCTTCTCCTGGGTAATTAATTGAAAACCTATTGTTCTCAGCTCTTGCAAACTGCCCTACAGAATTTGGACTCGCCCAACCCACAGTCACATGAACAAATTTCTATTTAAGAATCTCATAATGTATGTATCCTATCAGCTATGCTTCTCTAGAGAACCCTGACTAATACAATAGGAAAAAATAAAAAATATCTAATCTGAACAGTAGTTAGAAGACCTTAAGTTTTCAGAAATTCTTTCAATTGTTACTCAAATGCTCTAATGTATGCTCTTTCATTCCTCATAGGGATTTAACCAAGTATGTGTTTCCTATTCAAATTTCAGTAAGCTTTATAAATAAAGTAATTTTCTTATTGATAAAGTTATAAATGCACATAAGTAATAAGATCTTGAAATTTTCATTTATAATTTAGTGAAAACATTTTAAACAATATTAGTAACCTTTCAAAACAAAGAAAATTGAAATGAAAAGACAGCACTTACCACCTAATACAAAAAAAAATGTCTCCTTTGTGGAACTAAAAGAAAGTGATTAAATAAATAATATAATATGTTTTTGCTCTATCATGACATGATGAAATATAATAAAGGATAATTTTCACATGGTCAGAAAACTCAAAATAATTTATAAGTGTTTGATGGACGTGCCAAAAGCTATTATAATATGGTTGTTGAGTATCTGGTATCAAAACGTACTGATAATGAAACCAGACTGAATATCTGTAAATTGTTGGATGATAATATTCAAAATACTGAAATAAAGTTTTGAAGATTGTAGCTTAATTATTTCTTTTGAACAGTTCCCAAAAGAGAAAAGATAATCCTCTGCCTGGAAAGATGTGAGTGGCATCCATCCTTATGCATTTCGGACTTGAGAACTTTAGTCAGGTCTGATTTCTTGTCAGCTTTCAATTCATTCCACAAACTGGACTTACCCTACCAATATAAAGCAATTTTTAAAAAATTCACCACACATTCGTTTGTTGATTTATTAACTTAATATTTTTTAATCAGCTCAGGTTGCTTATGTTGTTTCTATCCTTATTTGACATCTCACTAGATAAGGGTGATGAATATAATTTAGTTTCTTCACTTTTGAAATAAGAAATTTCTTCCACCATTGAAATCTATCTTTCTCTATTATGTCTCCTTAACTTCAGGGTCAAATTAATAGAAAGAGTAGACTACACTTATACTTTCTACTTTCCAAATTCTCTTTTAATACTTGCTCTTTCTGCATTTCTGATAATGGCCTGCATAGATGCTATCCTCTCCTACATCACTAATGACAGTTTTGAGGATAAATCTAGGAGACACATCCTAGAACTTAACCTAGTTTATGATTATTTTTCTATACTTCCTATATTTTGAAACTCATTTCCCATATATTCAGAGACTCAAAAAAAAAGTAGTTTTCATCTAAGCCTTTGGATAATTTCTTTCAATGTCTTTCACTTTTTCTTCAGGCTCCTTTCCTCCTTGCTTTCTAACAAAATTGCTGCCTTCTCAGGTCCCATTCTTAGAGATGAACTTCAAGACCCACACACTTTTCTCTCTCCAGATCGTTGATTGGCTGCCATTCATATTAACATTTTCAAATGTCACACAGATGCTGATGAAACCAAGTTGCTCTGCTGAGCATTTATTTTGGGCATTTTCATTTATATATCTCATAAGCATCTGTAATTTTATATGTCCACATTCAACTTTCATTTCCATTTTGTCAATCCATCCTCTCCTCTTTTGTTGCTCTAGTTCCTACATCATCCCGCTATCTTCTCATACCAGAAATGTGTGAATCAGCCTAGAGATTCCTTGTCTCTCAGGGAATGAGAGGTCATTTCCTCTCCCACACTAATCTCATCTCTTTGCCGTGCCATCTAAATTTCTCTTTAGGCTGTTTCTCCTCTCCATTCCATTATTTCCCGCTTCTCCGTTCCCATGTCTATATTTCTTAAATTTCTTAAAAGCATGTGATTTCATTTCTAAGTATCAAATTCTAAATATATGACAATAAAACTTATCCAGTTTCACTTAATACTTAATCCTCTCAGACACATTATGCCACTTAATTTAACTTTACTATATCATGTTCATGCAAGTTGTCTCATTTTTTCAAATACTCTTCTTTTTTCCCAGACTGTTTAACTACCCATAAAGACAGCTAGTAATTACAGATTGGATTTGGTAAGCATCCTCTTCTCCATCCTTCAACCTCACTCCTATTCCATTTATATTGTAAAAATCATCATATTGGTTATATTCTTCTTAGTTGGAAAATGAGATGGAAAAGAGATATCAAGGTTTTTTTGATTTGAATATCTGATAAATAAAAAATTCATTGGCAAATAAATTAATGAGTTTAATTAGAAGTTTTACATAAAAACTTATAGGGGTAGACTTGAATATCAAACACAAAGAATCAGGGCTGGCATGGTGGCTCAGCAGGCAAGAATGCTCGCCTGCCATGCCAGAGGACCCGGGTTCGATTCCCAGTGCCTGCCCATGTAAAAAAAAAAAAAACAACACAAAGACTCAACCTTAATAAACACTACACTCACACAGATACATACACAAAAGGATAATAAAAGAGAGGAAGAAAAGGAAGAGCAGGAATCAGTGATATATTTATACATATATACAGGCAAGCACATACCCCCACGTATATATGAACATATATATATATATATGCATGTAGTTGTATGTAAAGTTATATATGGATACTAAGGTGGGTCAACAAAGCCAAAGTTAGTTCTTTCAAAAGAGAAATGCATTAGTACTTGTCTGGTGAGATTGACCGAGAAATTAAAACAAGGTCTGGCACAAATATTGAATAGACTGAATAAAAAAGTGGATCAGTTTATAATTGGCATCCATAGGTAGCAAGGTTTAAAAATTATCTTACTAATAATTTTACGGAAGATAATTTAAATACAAAAATTATTAGAAAAAGTATACTATGCCAGAATTAGTAAAAAAGTTTAGATTAAGAGAGTTTAGAGAGTTCTTGAAGCAAATAAATATACCCAATATTTTATTTTCATATACTGATTAAATATAAAAATATATTAAAAATTAAAATTCCATCTGATAAAGCAAGTCTTCAGAAATGAATGTAACAAAAGATATGCAAAATATATAAGGAAGTGATAATATTATTTTAATTAATTTATTTATTTTACTGAAAGACATTGGAGATGACCTTAATATTTTATTGAAGGAAATTAAAGAGTTCCATATAAATGAAGTATATAAAAATTCATGGATTATCATGCTTCAATATTGTAATGATGCCAGTTATTCTTATATTTTCTATAAATCTTATATAATTATTGTTTTCCTGATAGGATTTGAAGGCTCTTGTTAATTCAATTTTTAAATTCATAGGAAAGATCAAATGGACTAGGATAGCCAATATGAGAAAAATATAGTAAGGGATGTTTTTATCAAGATTTATTATAAACATATTTTAAGTCACTGTGGTTTTGATGCATGGCTAGGCACACAGAGTAATGGAACTAAAATAGCAACACTATCATTACACAGTGTTACTTAGTATATAATTTAGAGAAAATGTGACACTTCAGTAAAATGAAGAAAAGACTGTCTTTTCCATGAATAATGTTGGAACAATGGGAGATCCATGTACAGACAATGAAATTTGGATTTCTCCTTCCATTACACTAAACATTAAATGTAGATGTGTTATAAAAGCAAACAAAAAGACAAATTAATTAAATATATAAGTAAATAACACTTTAAAAGTACAATTCATGATAACATACCTATAACCACACAGTCTATTTTTAAAAGTATATAACTAGCAGAAAAACCATAAAAGAAGTAAAATAATGAATTGGCTGACAATTAAATTAAGAAATAGAAACCATAAAATCATCTTAAGGTAATGACCAAATAAGCCACAAAACGTGAACATATCTTTACAATACTTAAAGGCATGAAAGGAAATTTTATATAGAAAATCCATCGTATCCTTTCAAATCAATGAGAAAGACAGACATGCCAAAAGAATAACAGACAAAACATATGGAATGATTTATTAAAATGTTTACCCAAATAGGAGGATGTATATGAAAAGATCCTTGAAGGACATAAAAATACTAATTGGAATCCATGCCTGCAAGAATGATGAAAATTTATTCTATCATGTTGGTAAATACATGAAGCCAAAAGAGCTCTGATGGTGTCATAATTTAATATAAATATCATAGAAAATAAATTATTCCCAAGTCAAATAAAAACTGCATTTACCTCATGACACATCAGTTTTATCCTTTGATATATACCATAGTGAGTTCATGTACATTTGCCCAAGAAATTATTTACAAGAATGTTCAAAGCTGTATTGTACATACCATCTCATAACTGGAAACATCCCAAATGTCTCTGAACAATAGAATAAATAAATATATTGTTTTATGTTTAAATAATGGAATATTATAGAGCAATGAAAATTAATGTAAGTGCTATACACAACAAAGATGAATCTGCAAAATATAAGATATGAGAAAGAAGAAAGGTATAAAAATACTTAAATGATTTCATTCATATAAAAGTATAAATCCAGGCAAAATAACATTATTGCGTATAGGAATGAATAAAGAAGGAATGGATGTTGATGAAAATTTTAGGGAAAATATATTAGGATTAGTGTTCCTTAAGAGGACAAAGGAAAAATAAAATTAAAAATTGATATTCTGTTATAACAGCAGAAATTTTGAAAAGTACCTGATATGAGTAATATATCACACTGAGATATATCTTATCAATGTCACTATCCTTTAGTACAAACAATCCAGAGTTATATAGATCAGTCGTTTTCCATGTGTGCTTATCAGACCAGTAGAATCAGAATCATTTAAGAACATTTTAGAGAGGCAACTTCTTAGGTCTTCCCCAAAACTTCCTGAATCAGATTGAATGTGTGGTCTAGCAGTTTTTATTTGAACAATTCTTCTACATTAAAATTTAAAAGTCACTGAATATAAAATTTCAAAACACTAATTTTAAAAATGAAAACTGAGTTTGGTTTCAGCGTTCTCTGTAGGAAGATAAAGCTGAGGGAAAGAAAGTGCGACCCAAGATTGCTAATCCAACTAAGTTGTGATTCAAATATAACAGCAGCACACAGATTCTCGAACTAGGAAAAATTCAAAGAATAAATAATAACACAAATTTTGGTGAAAGAACAATTTAATGCATAACATAAATAATGCACAAAACACAACTCACATTGATAAACTGTAAAAATACAGAGTGGGTTGGATCATACTTGTGTCTCTTATAGATTGACTCCCATAACCACAAAAGTAATGTGGATATGAAGACACTTGGAAATAGGATCTTTGAAGATATTATTAGTTAAGATGAGGCCAAAGTGGATCAGAGTGGGCCTTAATCCAATATGACTGGAGCCCTAAAGGTATTTAGGTGATATTTACTCTTCTCCTTGATATTCCATAACTTAAATACAATAATTACAGTAATTCAGCCTACTTCATGTACTAGGACTAAGAAAGGGAAGAAAAATATATTTGCTTTATAGACATATACAAACATATTTGTAAGAAAATAAATAAAACATACTTTCATAATTACAGTCCTCATTTCTGCAACTGATCACATGATCATAGCTAATATTTAGAAAAATGAACGGCCTTTTCCACTGCCCACTCCATATTTCCTTTACCTTCAGCAAGTATCTCATCTGGCTATGATTCTTTACCTGGTGTAGTGAACAAAACCTTCATCCTGAAGGGTCTAGGCAATTAGTGGGCCTGTCTGGATTGGATTGTTGCAGTTTTCTGTCGGTTTTAGCCACAGGACAAGGTAGTATAAAAGATCTCCTGTATCCCAGACATACTCTTCCTTACATTCCTTATGTAGTAGCAGTACTATTTCTCCTTGATAATCAGCATCAATTACCCCGATTTCTACAGTAACACCCTTGTTTTTCTGTTAGCTCAGAGGCATGAAGAACCCCAAGTGGCTGGGTGATAGTCTAAAATTTCAGTTTAGGTAAAACATTGTTGTTTCTCCTGATGAAAGCACTGCTCCCAAGAGAACTAAGTCCTATAGACCAATGGAGAATAAAGTCATGGGAAAGGGAAGCAAAAATTTTGCTAGTGTAACACTAGAAGTAATAGTGACTGGTGCGATTCGCATTTCTACCTCTTGATTCTTAGACCCATGAATCCCGAGTATGAGAGAAAGAGCACCACAGGTTTGATACCGATTTAGAGCCTATACAACCTACTGGAGAACACTGTCACAACCCTGCAGGGCATTGCCATCAAGTTAATAAGGGCCGCTCTACCACCCTATTATTCATGCTGCTTCAGGATACTGAGGATCATGGTGAGACCAATGAACTCCATGAGCCTGGGACCACTGCCACACTTTATTTGCTCTGAAATGAGTTCCTTGAGCATAAACAACTCTGAAATAGAATAGCAATATTTGGGAAAACAGATATACAAACTGGCCTGAAATGAAAAAAAACTAAACTTTTGTCCCATTATATGCCAAATGAGTACAATGAACAGAAAGCAGTGTTTGAATAAAAGGCAAAAGCAGTAAATAATCCAAAAGAGGGTACTAAAATACTATAACCATGAATATGTGGGTACCATGAAATATTACATTAAATATTACATTCAAACTCTACAAAACAGAAAAGGAACAAAGAAAAATATAAGAGAGATAGATAAACTTAGATAAACTAGGCAAAGCTTTTAAAGTACATAAAGGAACATGATCATAATGATAAGTTTGATCTAATAAATGAGTAAAATCCAGGTACTTTCAAAACAGAGAATATTATTCTTTCAAAGAGTGACTGGAAATGTCATAAAATTATCTATGTATTAGGACAAATGGAGAATGGCAACATTTGTTGGATGTGATACGTGAAATGTGTAGTCCTGGACGAGCAGCATCAGGATAATTTAGGAGCTTGATAAAAATGGAAATGCCCCCTTACCCACAGCTACTGAAACATAATTTGCCAGAGCAGGTGTCTCAGTCATATCTACTAATTTGGATCAGCAATGGAGCCTTAAACAAACAAACAAAAAATCCATAAAAAGAAAAATAATTTTGTTCCTAAAACCAAGAATTCCATTTAAAACAGTGTAGGATAGCTCCCAGACAATAATAATTTCTACAAATATTGTTCTAAACTGTAGAATCTAGACTACAGCATATATATCAGGTATGAATTGTGCATAAACATAAAATATTTTTGTTTTTGCTAATAATTGTTATCAACATCATGTGCAAGGGCCATATGGCTTGATATTTGTTGGGAAACGTTTAAGTTGCCAATTAACATATCTCATCATTTCTAGAAAACTGAGTGTTATCTGGTGACTCTGTAATATAATTTAATTATGAGAATTTCAGTCACTACACAATGTCTGATCTCAATATTAATATTTCCTTGCTTCATAATTATTTCCCTGCTTCTTTCTCCGGATCCTACTTTTCCACATCAAGCCCTATCTGCATCAAGACAGTGAAGAATAATAAGGGGAAGGTGAGGAGTTCTGTGCAACAGTTGCTGATGAGTTCAGAATTCCTGTTCTAATGCTGACCCATAGTGGGCCTTAGATCCATATTACCCTGATGCCCTTTTTGTTCCTCTGTTGGTCTCCACATGGCGGTTACAACCTTTTCCTCCCCATCCCATAGCAGGAAATCTTCCACTCATGTTTTCACAGCATTAGGATGGTCAACATGTGGGGATGGAGGCTGTCATTTTTTTTATTCTTTCAAATTCTTCTTTCTGTTCACCCAGTGCCTTCTTAACATGTTCCTTCTATCTCTCTAGTCATGTTTTCCTTCATCCCCTTGAATTGATTTAGATTTCTTTGAACATCTTTGACTAGTTGTAAAATTCTGTCTCTCATCTGAAATTTTAATTTTTTCCTTTGACTGGGTCATATCTGCCCTGTTTCTCAGTAGAGCTTGTAATTTTCATTGATGTCTAAGCATCTAAATATCTTAATGAGTTCACTTTGAAGGTCAGTTGTGTTCTTTTGCCTAGGGTTTATTGCTGATTGGTTTTGTGTTAAGGCTCTTCTTTGGCATTTGGTTCAACTTATTCTAGACCTTTAGAATTGTTTATGTTTTACTGAACAGATTTGTTCGGCTCTTCACCTGATTCTTGCCCTGGGTAGGTGGTACAATTTTATGATTGCACTGTTTTTGCAGTGGGTTCATGCCTCCAGAGAAAACTCCCTTTCCTTTGTTCTTTCTCTAGAAATTTTTATCTGTTTTCTTTATTTTTATTCTCCCTCTATAGTTTTTGTTTGTTTGCTTGTTTGTTTTTTAGCACTCCTTTCATTGCCTATAGTTGATTTTTTCTAGTAAGCAAGTTCTGGGAGGAGGTTCACCCCAAAGAGGTAGGGAATGAGTGCTGGCAGCCTTTGTGGCATGAGCTAATCACAGTTTACTGCAGTTTCTCAGCCTGTTCCTCCTGCTTTTCCCTGGATGCTGTCTGCTGCTCCCCTGGACTCTGGATTACTCTGTTATCTCAGACAATTCCTGCCTGTCTACTAGCTGGTCGGGTAGAGGAGGGAGTCCAAGAACTCCCTACGCCACCATATTCCTTGGAAATTTTTCACAATCAGACTTTCAACCTCACAACTGTACAAGAATCTCCCTACCAGGTAATCCCCAACTTGTCCTATCTAGTGATCAACTTTCATAATTTGACTCATGGGCATTGTCAGCATCATCTGGTAACTTCGCTCACTCTTTGACCAGAGTAAAAAATTTACGTCACAGAGAAGTTTTAATGTTCTTCCTGATCTGCAGGACATGTTGAGTTTCTGCCACCACATGCTTTCATAGAATGTTGTCTCAAATTCTGCTTTTAAAATTTTCAATGCATGAATTCCCTACTAGAATGCAACCTTCTCAAGGACATACCTTGTCTGTTTTTTTTTAATATGCTGCTGGTATATTGCAGTTAATAAATATGTATTGAAATTTGTATGTATTGAAATGCATGGATCCATTATACTGGATTATATAATCCATTTTCTATTTCTTTTTATCTGTCCTGCTGACACCCTATAAATTCTATTTTGACACAGGAGAACAGAACCTCAGAAATACTCTCCATAGCTTATCTTATCCTCCTTTCTAACCATGGAATCAAATGCCCCAGATATGCGAAATAATATCTAACTACCCATAGATTAGGGACAAGAAATATTTCAGAACAGTGTATGAGCTCACTCAGACTAGGGGTTATAAATGATTGGAAATAAATGTAATTATTTGAAATCATATTATTTTTTGTTTATAAAATGAATTGATTCTGATAAGAATCAAATTTAGCTATATTTTCACCAATAAGAAATTAACATCAAGGCACTCTTATTATTTGTGATCTATAGCCTTCTTGCTGCTTCTTGAGTGTTTAAGTCACCTAGAGTCTGTATGTTTTCCTATGTCTGAAACCCCATTAACCCAGATCTCTGCCTGTCTTATGCCTTAATCTCCTTCAGGTCTTTGTTCAAATTAAAATTGCATGCTCCCCCTTATATTCCCTTCCCAGCTTTATTTCTCTATAGCACTTATCACCATACTATATATTTTATCCATTTATTTTTTTTTCTTTGTCTGTTTCTTCTCAATAGAATGAAGGCATCATAAGATAAAGAATTTTCATATTCTTTGTTCACTGTTATAATACAGTGCCTTACAAAATTGTCTGACACATTAAAAAGTACTCAGTAGTAATTGAATCAACAATCTTTATCCCTTAGTATCTTTCCTCAGAAAGCAACACAAGACAATTATGTACTGAGTTCACCTTTTCCCCTCAAAATGATTATACAGCGGTTATAGTAAAATAAATTTTATTAAATTCAATTATAAACTAGCTCAGGTTCACTTATTTGGGGAATGCTGTATCTCAAGATATCTGTGAATTTTTGACGGTGCAAAATATTTGCATGGTTATCACTGTCTTTCTAGGAGTTCCTGCTTCTCTTGAGTTTATTCAGTTTATAACGTCTGAATGCATCCCACCATCCTTTCCCTGTTGATCCTTACATAAGCCCAGCCATCAACAACATTGTCCTTGATTTTAGCCAAACAAAAACCCACTACTAATCACACATTTTGCATGACCTTATTAAACTTTCAATGATCTGAAATGTATCATAACAATGTCAACAGTTTATATTGAATATTTAACATTCTGTTCTTAAAAGTATCTTCAGTCCTTTTTCACCAACAGTGTCTTGGTCCCTGCCCTGTTGTCTCATCCTCTGGCCCCTTTCTCCCTATTGCTCTCACTCTGCTCTCTCCTAAACTCATATTTATGCTTATTCGTTAAGCAAAGTAGTTAATTAAAAAAAATTGATCTTAGCCAATATAAACCGTTACAATTTTACTAAATTATGATGTGGCTTATCAAGATATATTCCTAAACAAAGGCAGTTCTTATTTCAAAAGAAAAGCTACTATAAAATAGATTCACACTGATATATATACTTTTAACTTACCACTAAGTCATGTAACACAAGCTCAGTGTGGACTATTACTTTGTTCTTTTCAATTGTGATTCCCCTTAAAATATAAGCACTTACTTTGCTGAAACCACCAAGAGGCAGCTGCTGTGGACAGATGGCCTGTGTTGACTACAGTGTAATAAACTATGTTAAATGCAATTAGCACATTTCTTACTTCTAACAGGAAGTAGTTGAGTGTCATCTATTTCAGTTCAAAACTACCTTTTGTGGTGTACACAGGCATTCATAAATCCTCAAATGCCATGCATTCTTTTAAGTGAGCACTTTTGTCAGCATTTATAAACATGTTTAAGCTTCTTTATTATAATTGCTGCTTATAAAAATAGAGAGAAAATGTTCACACTGACTGTATTGAATTGGTCAGGCTATTGGTTGAATAATATTTTACTTTTACAACACATACTTATTTTTTTTTTTATGCCTAAGAAGCTTTTAAGAAAAAAAAAACTTATTTAGTATCAAACAATTACAACAGAAAGAGAAAATATTTTAATTTTTCTCCCCAAAAAAGTATATATCACTGAGGTAAAATACAATTTGCAAAAAGTTAAAATGATTGGTACACTTAAATAAATGTGATAAAATAAGTTTATATGTCTTTTAAAACAATTAATTCTTTTCTTCATTAAATATTAGTTCATAAGAATTTGCTCTTGACTTTAGTCACATTATGTCATGGATGGCAGGTTTTCCTTTGGTCATCTATTGGATATTATTACACTCTTTCAAACCAAGCAATGACATTTATTTATTAAGCATTGGCTATAACAAAAACATCTAAGCCTAAGACCAGTGTAGCTAATTTCATTAACCCCACTTCAGAGATGAGAAAATTGAAACACAAAGAAAAATTGAATAAAATGCCCAAGAATACAGTTAGTGAGTGTCAGCTTTTTGACAAACTGAATCCAAATCCTGAGCTCTTAACATCATGTTACACAGCCTGCCAACAGGAGTTCTAAAAGTTTATCAGGAAGTGAGATGAAGGACTAGTCACTAAATTTGTTTGAAAAATATTTGTTGATTCATTGCATTACTTATAGCTTTTTCCTTTTGTATAAAAGTGAACAGATTCCCTAGTACCTATATGAATCAAATATTATTTATAATGTTACCTAAAGGGAAAACCAAATAAACTTCGTAAATGTTGAACCTAAGGGTCTCTATTTGAAAAATGAAGGGTAATGTCAATACGTGTAATTCATGATTTATAAGGCATTTTTAGGAAAATGATAAAGAGCTCAGGACCTAATAAAAAGTATCATGTGAATTGAAATATATATAATTGATCCCTTAACAATCTACATGATGAGAAGTTCTCAAAACCCTTTTAAGACATTATTATGATAAAAATTCCAGGGTATGCAAGATGTAAGTTTTTTAACTATTCTGTTTAATATTGTGCATGTTTCCAAGCCAGATGCCTAAAAATATCTAAATATATCTGATATATATTAAATATATACAAAATTACTTATTTAATACAGAAAATTAAATTTATGATTTCATTTTTTTAAAAAAGACATATTTTATGTATTTGTAATACAACATAATAACATCGCAGTTCATGTATTTAAAAATTATGGTAAAAGAAACATCAAGAGAACAAAGGACATTTCCAGAGAGTGATAGAAAGAGAGATACATGTAAACATATATGTGAATATATTTTCAAATATCATTATGGAATGTTAGATGGTGCTCCTATAACGGCAATAGTTGGGTTCTCCCCCACTAATGGTATTTGATTGACACAGCAAGCCAGAAATAAGAATTCTATCTAACATACAATGATAGAAAATTTATATGACTAAATTAAACAATATTATAATTTACAGGCTCAAAAGTACTTTTACTTTTTAAACTTTTAATTAAACATTGGAAAGGAAGATGTGTGTATAAGATGCAATTGAAGTTCTAGAGGTCATTCATAACTCCTGATATTCTTATAAATATAGAATGTTTTTTTAATTATTTCAAGAAAGGATTGTTCAGGTAGAGAATACATAATTGATTTTAATTTTCTTTTAGATAAAATTAACTCCCAATATGGATGCTTGAAATAAAACTACATATATATCAGGTAATACTGTACCTAGAAATAGTAGGTACTCAAACTTTAATTTATATAATTATTTGATGAACTACTATAGTGAGAAATTATTTTTCTGACTTTATATCACAATACTCATCTTTATTTTCTGCATGCTATTTATACATTTTAAATTAGGGACAAGTTTCAAAGGGACATATTTTTGGTTTATTCCAACTTTGGCATACTATTCTTGGATAGGGATATAGATGATGACATTGATATTAAGAAAACCTTTCATCTGGTTTCTTAGACACAACTTTTTCAAGTATTTTTTTTTCTGCTTGTTTTTCTGACTCCTGTTGAATTTTGTTTTTTCCTTAGTCAAGCTGCCAGCCCAGAGTCTTTCCATTTGCTGTACCTACTTCTTTTTACAACAGTGGGTGATACTTAATTTTAAGGTCTTATTTTTAAATATCATTATTCAGGTATATTTCCTAAATAGTTCATATAGTAACTCCTGCTAATTATTTCCATAACAGTGTTATGAGAAACAGCATGATCACTTAACAAGATTTTGCTCTTGGGTAATTGTTTTTAATTACTATCCCTTTTCTGTTAATATCCTGCAAAATCAGGAGTCTTATCTACTTCAGTCATCACAGAATACACAATACATAGCTCATCACTATCACAGAATAAGTGCTTGAGAAGTATTTGTTCAATGAACAAAGATATGTTGTAGTAGTCAGGTTTCTCTAGGGAAACAGAACCAATAGGATATATCTCAAGGTTTTAATGAATTCCTCAGAAAAAGCTGGCTGTATGAAGTGGAGAGAGAGATTCTCTCTTCTGACTCCTCCTTTTGAGCCTCTAGCTGATTAGAATAAGACGTCACTCATTCCTGAAGGCATCCCCTTCTCCTACTGCAGATGTAATTAACCATACATGAAATTCACATGCTGAGGATTTAAGTCCACAGTAACAGAACTGGACACTATCACCTGGCCAAGTTGACACCTGAACCCAACTATCAAATGTCCACCCTTTGTCAACTTGGCAGCTATACATTTAAACCATACTTAATCCTCTAAATAGAAAACAATAATAGACATATTTTTTTCACATAACAATGCTCATCTCTCTGGCATACAAAGTTTTAAATCTTTCCGGAATAGATGCAAGTCCTTTGGTAATATTCACTCTTAAACATGATATCCCATAACTTAAATATAATAACACAAACAATACAATTTATGTCATATGATAAAGGGGATAATATGGAGAGGAAAAGAAAGATACTTGCTTATGTACAAATACAAATACAGTCCTGACAAAACAAAGAAGAAACATGCATACCTATATAGCCCTCATTTATGAAACTGGTCACGTGGTCATAATTCTTATGTATCACTACCTACTTCTACTACCTATTGCATGTTCCCTTTACCCTCAGCATTCACCTCAGCTGGCTGTGATTCTTTGCCAGGTGTAGTAACCCAAACCTTCATATCTGAATTTTCTGGTAGCCCTGCCTGGTTTGGGTTGTTGCAATTTTCCATTGACTTTTATCAGAGTAATCAGAGAGCATGGTCGTACTAAAAGATGCCCTAGGGGATTTCTTGTATTCCAGGAAAACTCTTCTTGATCTCCATTGTACAGTTGCAATCCTATTTCCTCTTAATATCAGGATCAATCACCCCAGCCAGTACAGAATTCCCTTCTTTGTCTGATGATTCAGAAACATAAGAATCCCAAAGTGGCCAGGTGGCAGTCTCAACTTCCAATTCAATGGAAACATGTCAGGTTTCCTGGTAGGAACACTCTTCCTTCTGGAACTAAGACCTGTAGACCAGCAGTGCTCAAGGTTGCAGGGACAGGAAGCAAAAATTTCTCTAGTGGATCACTAGGGGTAATAGTGAGCGGTGGCCACTTCCATTATTACCCCTAGCTTCCTAAGCTTAATACTGGCTATGGGAGAAATGGCAACATAGAGCAGATGCTGACTCAGATCATACACAGCTTCCTGGAGAGCATTACCCAGCCCTGCAAGGTATTGCCATATACTTGGTACTGTAATTGAGTCTTCAAAAGGCCATTCCATGGTCCTATCAATCCAGCTGCTTCAGGATGATGAGGAATATGATAAGACTAGAGAATTATATGAACATGTGCCCCTTTCCACACTTTATTTATTGTGAAGTGGGCTCCTTGATCAGAAACAATGTGTATAATACAAAGACAGTGTGGATAAGATATTCTGTAAGTCCACAGATGGTAGTTTTGGCAGAAGCATTACAAACAGGGAAGGCAAACCCCATCCAGAGTATCTTTCTATTTCAATTAGAACAAATTGTTGCACCATCTATGATGGGAGTGGTCCAATGTGATCAACCTACCACCAGGAGGCAGCTGATCACTTCAGGGAATAGTGCTATATTGAGGGCTTGAGTGTGGGTCTCTGCTGCTGGTAGATTGAGAACTCAACAGTGGCAATAGCCGGGTCAGCCTTGGTGAGTGGAAGTCCAGGTTGTCGAGCCCATGCATAACCTCCATCCTTACCACCATGCCCACTTTGTTCATGAGCAAAGAGTGGCTGAGAAAAGCGGCTGACCAGCATCCACAGAAAGGGTCATCTTATCCACTTGATTATTAAAACTTTCCTCTGCTGAAGTCACCCTTTGGTACGTGTTCACATAGGACACAAATATCTTTATGTTTTTTGCCCACTCCAAATGGTCTATCCATATACCTCCTCCCCAGACCTCTTTGTCACCAATCTTCCAATCATGATCCTTCCAAGTCCTTGACCACCCAGTCAAACAATTAGCACCAGTCCATGAGTCAATATACAAGCACAACTCCTGCCAGATCTCCTTCCAAGCAAAATGAACGATCAGGTGCACTGCTTTAAGTTCCGCCCACTGGGAGGTTTTCGCCTCACCACTGTCCTTCAGGGACACCCCAGAAAGGGGTTGTAGTGCTGCAGCTGTCCACTTTCTGGTGGTCCCTGCATATCATGCAGAACTATCTGTAAACCAGGAGTTTTCTCTTCTTCAGTCAATTCTTTGTAAGGATCTCCAGAAGAGACCATATCTTTGGTCTCAGAAATAGAAGGTAATGTGGTATTTTACCGTATTCAGGCAAAGAAAATACAAAAAACTATCCCCTGGAACAATTATTACTTTAAAATAATATTTTCTGTCAGATGCTATGCCTGTTTGAAAGGATTATGTATCCTAGAAAAGCCATGTTTTAATCTTGATCCAGCTTGTGGAGGAAGATGTTTCTTTTAATTCCTATTCAGTACTGTAGGTTGGAAAATTTATTATATTAATCTCCATGGAGATGATGTGCCCAATTGTGGGTATTAACCTTTGATTAGAGGGAGATGTGACTCCATTCATTCCTGGTGGATCTTGAATAGTTTATTGGAATCCCTTAAAAGGGGACATATTTTGGAAAAAGTGTCAGAGTCTTGAGAGCCATGAGAACTATGAGATCCCATGCAACCAGAGACTATTGGAGATAAAGAAGGAAAAAACCCCTAGGGGAGCTTCATGAAACAAGAAGCCTGGAGAGAAAGCTAGCAGATGTCACCATGTTCACCATTGTGACTTTCCAATTGAGAGAGAAACCCTGGACTTCATTGGTCTTTCTTGAGTGAAGGTAACCTCTTGTTGGTGCCTTAATTTGGATATTTTTATAGACTTGCTTTAATTGGGACATTTTCACAGCTTTAGAACTGTAAACTTGCAACTTGAAAAATTCCCCTTTTTAAAAGTAGCTCCGTTTCTGGCATATCATATTTGGCAGCTTTCAAACTAGAACAGATGTTATATATATATAACATATATATATATATATATATATATATATATATATATATACACATGGATTTAAATGTTTTCCATGATCTCCTGGATCTATAAAACATGATCTTCTAAGCATTTTAACCATTCTATAATTCTCAGCATTCTAAGTGTTCTAGAAAAACACATGGAATTCAATGTCATTAATAAAAGGATCATTTACCTTATTTGTACATCTAAATTTTCAAGCTTCAAACTTGCAGTGGCAGTAGAAAGCACTTTTATCCTCTGGGAATAAAAAATTACATATCTGCATTAGTATTTTGTTCTTTGATGCTTTTGTAATTTACAGACTCAGTTTAGCTGATTATTTTACTTTCTTTTCATCAATGAAAAGGCAACCCTAAGAAATTGAGATATGAAATGATTCAAAAACAGATACAGAAAACTAACTATAGCAGCCATTGACAAAACTAGTTCTTGGAAAAATAAAATAAAAATAAAAATCCGATAGAGCAAAAATGGTTTTACAGAAACCTTTACTCCAACTCACAGACTGTGAGAATATCCTTGAAATTTGGTTAAGAAGAAGCATTACCTTGAGAAGTTAGTTCCTCAATTCTACTTATTCTTTAAGATAACTGAACTGTATAGAAAATAACCAAAACTTATGGTTTCAAGCATAGCTTAGAAAGAGAAAAATAGCTTCTCATTATTTGTCAAAGGGCCAACAAGTGGGAGAATGAGAAATATGTTCAGGTGTACAAGTATCAAGGAAAAATTTAAATTTAGAAAGGACAACTTATCAAATAGATCAGCTTTTAAAGGAAAAGTTAGGTCCAATAGATATTTTGTGATTTTTTTTTCCTAATTTCTAGGAAGAGGATTTAAATATTCTCATGCTTTTTGGTAGAAAAAGCCTACTTTTTTGACTTATTTTTCACTTTTTGATAACACTGGGCTCATTAAACCCCAGATATCCAACAGATTTCCAAATCCCAGATATGATTTGTGCCTTTTAATTTTCAGGCATTTGAAAAATCTACTGAAGCATATATCTATATAAAATATTTAGTCTATTATATATTACATCCATCTGGCAAGATTCATCAATGAACAATAAGTTACTAAATACCCATATGCTAACATTTTCCTTAGTTTGATATGAACCTATTAAGTTCCAAACTGTTCTAAGAGTTTCCAATAAAAATTATTAATTTCATTTATTTAAAATATATTTACATAAAATGCATTCTTTATAATAATTGAACTTAATAAGATTTCATGATTTACCAAAAGTAAAACACACATATACATAGGCCTGGTGCCTGTCCATGTGAAAAAAAAAAAGTACAAATTCTGGCGATGGCCCCACCCTGCATCCAAACCTGATACCATTCCTTCTCCAGGAAACCTGAAGAAACTGAACTGTACTTCTCTTATGACAATACTTTGAATAAAGATATTCTTATCACATACTTCAAATTAGGAAAGAAAAGTGATCTAAAATGTAGAAACCTATTCTTGTCCCTATTAACTCAAGCATATGCAAGATCTCTCCTTTAGTTTATCTACTTTTTGTGGTCTTTTTAGAAATGAGAGGAATTGGTGTAAGAGACAAGAATTGCTAGCCTACCTCTTGGTAAACCAGAGTAGGGATTTCAAGTGAGAATAAGGTTGCCAACAGTTGGACGAATTAATTTGATTACGCAACTGCTACTTTACATTGCCTATCATGGGGAGATTAATAAATAAATGTAATACTAAAAAAGTATATTCAAATAAAAAATTACTTCAACAGTTATGTTAAGTTAGTAATTCAGCCATAAGTTCTGATGACAATTCCCGAATTCTGAAAGAATATTTTTCACAAGGACAAAATTTTTTGAATCTTGTATAATTTCCAAGAAACTACTATTCTCCTAATAATATTTATTATACTAACAATGGCAGTTTCATATATTGCAAGTTGCATTTTCCTAAGACTTGTTTGTAATTAGTCTTTTGGCAATAGCCTGGATCTTCAAATTTCTTGCTATATCCAAGTTTATGTTCTGTGATGTAATTGAAGGTGCTTAACTTTGACAAAACAATCAGTCCTTCCAAAATCGTGTGTTGACATGGAAGTCTTCTAGGCAAGTTGGGAAAGCCTACTTAATCTGTCAAGCCAACATTTTCATTTTCAGTTATGTCAACTTATATCTTTTATTAAGTCTATGAAAACTGAGTCATCCTGGTAATTTTAAGAGATGGTTCTCTTATGTTAAAGATGGAAAAAAAAAAGCTTTGTCTAATACAGTAGTTCTATAACTTGCTTATATAATCATCTTTCTGTTTTAGTAAAAACGGTAATAAGGTAGTCTACCAAGTTTATAAGGTTAGTTTTTCAAATTAGCATTTTAAAGAAATATGGCTACTTATTCATTATATCATCATATTCTTAAATAGAATAATTATATTGTCTCTGTAACAACATATTTTATTTTTCCCATCAACAAAGTTTATGCATGCTTATAAAATAACTTAATTCAAATAGTTAACTAAGAAACAAGGATGTATCTAAACTTCTAACCACCCAGATATGACCATTCTCAGCATTTTGGAAAGCACCCCTACCAGAGCTCATCTTAGGTAAATATAGCCTGCTAACCCCCATCATATCAATTCTGAGTTTAATGTCTTTTCACGTTTATTATTTACTATCCATTCTTTTGTGAAATGTCTGTTTTCTTTTTTACTTTTCTATTTCAGCTTACTTTGTTAAATTCTTTAGAAAGAACTCATTGAATATTAGGGATGCTAGCCATTTTCTCTTGAGTTTATTATATTTTTTCTCATTTCATTATGAACATCTATATAAATGCTATATGAGATCTATATAAACTACTCCTTAAAAAGAAATAATCAACTAATTAAAATACATTGTACATATGTTATGATTTTGTGGTTATTAAAGATAATTCTCTGACTGGTTATCATCACCTTAATAAATATAAATAAATTTAAAATATATAAATTATTAATATTCATACTTTTACTTTGTTCTGGTTTTCTTATTTGTCTTTCTTTCACCTTCTGATAGTTTTGCCAATGAATTCATTACAAATACCATTTTATTCATCATTTAAAATACATTAATTCCATTTAATCCATACTCTGACCTAACTTGCATTGACTAAATATTTCTAAAACAATGTTAAATAATGGAGATCATAGTAGGCATTATTGTCTTATTTCTGCATATAACCGAATAATTTGAATTTCCAGTGTTATTATCAAACTTGAGGCTGGATTGTTTATTGATGTTATTAGCTGAGATTAGGCTTAGATGCACCCAACAGAAACCCCTAATTAACATGGCTTGACTGTATATGACTCTATGTTCTTTGGCAAAAAAGCTCTAGATCAGCACATGTGGTGGGGAAGCTCCAAAAATTCATTAAAGATCCAAGTTCTTTTTAAGCTTTCTCTCATGCCATCCCTTGTGTAAAGCTCTTTAAGTACAGTCTGATACGACTGCTGAATCTGGGCATTCTGTCTAAATTCTTGCCATAAAGTAAGAGAAAAGTAGAAAAAAAGCCATACACATCCTTTTTAAAGGAAGCTTCCTAGAAATAATGTATATATTGCTTCTGTTCACATCCTTTGGCAAGAAATTAGTTATATGAACAAACTTTGCTTCAAGGGTCACTGGAAATGCCACTTTATTCTTGGTGACCATATATCCACTTCAAATTCAAAGAGTTTATCAAAAGGATCAAATGAACATTGGGTGAAAAGAGGCTGCTTCTGCCCCAGTTTTCTTCTTTAGTAATTCAAATAAAGGTTTACCTTTATTCCCTTCAGGAGAGCATACTCATTATTTCCCCAAGAAAGACAAATACCAAATTGCCTCCAGCTACCACTTTTAACTTAGAACATGAAGTGATAATCAAATATGAAGTGATTATCAAAATATGAAGGTGATAATCAATCCTGTTCACCAAGTCTGGCTATGACATATGTTCCAACTTACCTAATAAATGAAGAAGCAAGGATAAAATATCTGTAGGAAATCATTTTATTCAGAAAATAATGTGAATATATAGCTATTAGTTATCTACAGTAGTATTCAAGACTCTCTGGGCAGGAATTGCATAAGTCCCACACTTGTCAGGGTCTTAAATTCCTTTGTTTGGAAAGATTTTAAGCCCCTGCTTGTAATCTACTCTAGCAACTCTTGAGCAACTCTTGTCAATTCTCTTCCTTGGCTGCTAGCCCAGCCCTCTGAGTAATTCACTCTTTTACACTTTCCTCCCTCCTCAAATCCGGGGTGGGCATACACATCTGAGAAGAGTATGTTTTTCTTCCTGGCTGACCAATATTCATAGCCCATTTCCTACTGGCGTCTGATTTGGACATCCAGCTTCAAAGTTAAAAGTTGAATTAGTTTTTGCAGCCCTGGCTTGTAGCCTCCTGACAGTGTAATTCCCTCTGAAGTATTGTAGGTGTCCATTCTACCATGGTTAGTTTCCTATGTTAGTACATTTCCAAAGATCTCATCCAGCTGTAGTTTTTAATCCTTTTAATGCATACCTTTGTGATCTGTTCACCTTCCTCTATCTTAAATTAATGTCACCTTCATTGAGGTCTGGGTGGGTAGGCATTCCCTATAAACCTCTCTGCCAGTTGACTCACAGGCTTTGAATGGGACATTTATTAATTTCCTGCTAAAGCTGCCACTTCAGATTCATTGTTTATAACTGCTTCCATTTCAGTCAGAGAAGCGGAAGAATTTTCAGCTTCTTAAGTCTCCAATTTTTCGACTTTTAGTGTACTGATTGCAGAGAATACCACTGTTAGCAAAGCTATGCCACCTTCCAACTCTATTTACAGACTGATAACTCTAGCCTGAGAGGTTTTTCGTTTTTTGTTTGTTTTGTTGGTTGGTTGGTTTTTAGGATCATGCTTAAAGTTGCCCAAAAAAGGCAACACAAACCAACTTTATAAATTTTCCTTATCATTACCCTATAGCCTTAGCCAGGTCTGAAAAACATCAGGGAAAGTTTAACCAATGTTTTCCATGGCAAAAGTTTTCAAACTTATAATATCTGAATCCTCACCACCAACTGCTCCACACTATGTCAATACCTCATTTTTAAGTTTGTCACACACAGTACGCTACTTTCAGGTGTCAAGTTGTATATTATTTTTAGGATTAGTTTATATTTCATGTATCAGAAAACCATAATTTATAATGGTTAAAGATACAAAGTTTAATTTGCTATTGTTAACATTCTACAGACCCTCAGTCCAGGGCTTGTGTGCCATATATTACTGATATGTGAAGAGCGCAGGTTCTTTCTAGTTTCTTCCACTGCCAACCATAAGCTATGCCCCCCTTAGCGGGATCCAAGATGCCTGGTGGAGCTTCAATCACACTTTTTGCTTTCCAACCAGTAAAAAAGAGAGAAAAGGAGAGAGGGACAGTCTTTGCTTTAAGGATACTTTCTGAAAGTTGCATAGAGCATTCTCACTAACAGCCCATTTATCACAGTCAAGTCCAGCTGCAAGGAAGGCTTGGAAAGGTGGTTTCATAGGTACAACTTAATTTGGTGGTTCTATTACCAAGAAAAAGAGCAAAATAGATTTTGGCTAACAACTAACTCACTCTTATGTACATATGCTTCTCAGAGTTATCATCTATCTATAATCTATCTATTGACAAATATTGTCATTGCATTTCAGAGTACTCATATATTTCTTCTTTCTCGTTTCTTTTGAAGGGAGGTTGGATTTAAACATATATATCTTTAGCACCTAAAACATTACTGATTATATTTTGACCCATTGTTGTTGAATATATTTAATAGGGAGTACTATTAAATTACTATATTATTAAACCATCTCTGTATTCTTTAAAGGAAGTTTGGATTATTATAGTAATGCATTTTGATTTTTCTTTTTATTCCTTAAATATGTTAGAATTTCAAAAATTTTTAAACTGCACTAAATTTGTTTAGGTTTTATAATAGTATTTTCTTTCTTAGACATGGTCTTATATCTATTATGAAGTATAAACATTTGTTACCTTCATTAAGAAACTGTGTTTTAGAACCACAAAAGTATATAAGAATGTCATCCACCATTTTGTCAATTTCAAATATATTTTAACCAGTGTTTTTCAGACTATAATATGCATATGAACAGCCTGAGAATGTTGTCAAAAATGCAGATTCTGTGTCAGTATTTCTGAGGTAGAATCTGAACGTTTGTAATATTAACAAATTCTCAGGTGAAGCTGATGCCTCATTTTGCTTAACAGATAAACAACAGCTATTACATTTTAATTTGTATTAGGAATATCACTTCTTTATAAAATGTGTTAGAGATTATAAAGGTTTTAAAACAGAAAGGAAATCCTGAAATATTGTGAATATTAAAGAAAAATAACTTTTATTAGAATCCTTATTTTCTAGATTAAGAAAATGACGCTCAGAAATGTTCAGTGGTTTAACAAAGATCACAAATTAAGTCATACATATTAGTCATTTTCTAATTGTACTATATCTCATTATAGCAGGCAAAAGGACAAACAAAAATTAAAAATATGTTATATATCCAGAATTCATTTATCTACATGAGGATTATCCTTGATGTATTTAATGAATCTCAAGTTGTTTGCTACAGCATGATCCTAGATCATTACCTTTTATGGTAGGAAAATAAAAAGCTTCTTACCCTTTGACAGAGCAAAATATACATGTTAAAGTAATTATGCAAATTCTGATACATATTTAAAAATCTTTACTATCTAGTCACTCTTCTTTATTGTAAAGGTACTCACTCAGCCAATATTTATTGTATTGCTACTCTTTGTTTAATATTGTACTTAGTAATCTATATGTAAGTTTGAAAATTCATAGTAATAATAGTATTTATTCTTGCAAACAGAAAACCATAAAATTCTGTGGTAGAGATGCTCACAATGTAGTAAAAATTAGATAAAATAATTCAAAAGAGAGAACAGGAAGGGTCAAAAAATCAGCTCTGGCTGGACTAGAAATACCAACCAGGACTTTTAAGAACAGAAAACACCCAAATTTTACTATTTCTATATAGTGGGATTCAGGGAGATTTCAGATGAGTTCATTCAAGAAAATGGTTTATAAAGGAACGAAGTCGCTATAAAATTTTGGGTTAATGTGCAAGAGCACAATGCCCATGACTTTTGGGACAAAATGAAAGAAGAATTAAAGGAAGAATAAAATTGGTTTTGCTTTTCCAACATGATAACAGAAAAAACAGAAAGTGACAAATGGATATTCTTTAGTATATATCACTATAATTGATCAACTCCTATTCGTAGTATCTGGAACATTTTTGCATGCAATAATCTACAGCATGATATTATTAGGCAAACTGAGTATTAATGAAAAAGTGAGGAACCTGGCTCTCTTGACATTTTCCCTGCATCATTACATATCTATTCCAGGCAGGAAGAACCTGTCAAATCAGCAGAAGCCATGTCTTTATGTGCGAAAGTTATGTAGAAACAAGGAGGGAAGGACAAGTCTATGCTGTAATCAGGCTTGAAAAGTCTGGACAATTATAAAATGGTTGTCACCACCCTGCAATATATTTTAAAAACAGAAACAAAATTTCAACAAAATTATTTGTTGTGGGAAAAATCTTTTCCTTTCATTTTTTTTTAATGAAAGTGCAATGAAAATAGAGTTTTAATATGAAGTTGGATTTTCAGAACGGGACAATTATATTACTTGATTTTGAATTATATGCTTCTGGAAATAAAAACCTCTGGATAAAAGAATTTTCATTTTGGAAAAATTTCATTTCAGATAGAGGTTATTTTAAAAATTTACTTTTTATCTTTCTCGCCCATGCAGAACTTGAGCTTTATAGACAACTTTTTTAGGTACTAGGTAAGCAAAATTTTAAAAACTTTAAATAGAGTTCGTTTATCTTTAAAAGTAAACATAAGTAGACCCAGGAAGATAGCCAATTATTTAATCTATATTAATATAAGAAATAAGCAGAGAAAGGAAATTTTCTTCAATACTCCAAAAATGTTTAATTTTAAAATTTTTAACAAAGAGGTACTCCCAATTTAGCAGACCTATCATTTTTTACAAATAAATGTGTCAATATAAATATTATTAATGTCACTAATAGAGGAACTACCTCACAGTTTATGTTAAAATTCAAACTTCATTATGAAAACATATGTGGTCCCTACGCTACATTAAAACTATAAATGTGTGATATTAGAATAGAAGAGTTCATGCTAGCTCAAAACAAGGAAAAGATTCTTTACCAAATCTGTTTCTAAGTATTAAGGAAGAGAAGATATTTCTCTGATATTCAAGACCTTAACCTATAAATTGGAATCATATTCTTTGATATACTCCAGAAATGCATAGTTATGCTGCTTAGTATTGTTACAGATAAGAATTTTTGTTATATTTAAAAATTTTTTTTACTTTAGTCTAAAGGCATGGATTATACAATTGCATTACTCCATTTTGAGTTACTTATTTTCCGTGGAAGAGGCTCTGGCCATCTTTTAATAAAGTGTTTTAATTCATTGCAATTTTTTTCCTCAGAAGTTCTAAATATTTAACCTGTTACCTATTTCAATACGTGGGCTCTCATTCTTCAATTATTTTCATTAAAAATATCTCATTAAGTGAATTTGGTTGTCTTGATGAAGTTTAACAAACTTTGTTGGTAACATTTTCTTCTTAACCTTCCTTCGTTACATCAATATTCTTTTTACATTTCTGTTTGACATTGGAAAATTATAATCTATGAGTGGTTTCCTCCTTTCGAATAAGGCTATACTCTCTTTATACATAAATGCACTTGAAATGACCAATTAAATTAAGAACTCATTCTGGGAAATTGGGTGGAACTATTATATTGTGTGGGAAGTTAATACCATGTCCTTGTTGAAAAATGTCAGAGTTGAGCGCATTCGTTTACAACCCTTATTTTGATCAGCAGCTCAGCATGTAAATCCAGGCTTTGCTAATGAATACCTGCAGGTGATAGTCAAAAAACATTGGCACTAGCATAGACAGGAGGCAAATTGAACTTCACTGCTATCATCAAGGAAAAATATCTGCTATTTAAGCACATTGGTATTGATGACTAGTGATTCATTTACTCATTCAAAAATATATTTAATACTTATAGGCACCAAGCACTGTTTGGCCTGTGATTCTACATCTTCCACAGTGTCTATTAGTATTACTTAAAATGTTCAAGCTTGAGGGAGTTTTAATGATGATCTAGTTGATGTATTCTTTTAAACAATTGAATAACAAATACTTGAGTTTCACAGTTGATAGTCTCTTTTAAAGGCAGAATAAAAGCTAAAACTAGTTTGTCACTTGGGTGTAACCTATGTTGCTTAATTTTCCCAAGCTTGTTCTTCAAGTCTCTTGTTTTCATCATTGTCTTTTAAAACTGTTAACAAGGCTGTTTGTTTTGGTCTCTTTGGTTATGCTTGCCATTCTACTCACTTTTATTCCATTGCTCTATTATTATTATTTGAATTTTTGAGTCTCTTTTTTTGCATTTGTTAGTGAAAGAGTAATAGAGCATGCATTTTAATGGCTTAGATATTTTGAATCCATTTTTAGCTTGATATTTTCCATTTATTACTGATATAATATATATTCTAATGTTAGAGGAGTAATGACATTGTAGAATTAAAAAATAATAGAACACTTTGTAAAGGCCATGATAATTATTCTTTGAGGATCTATTGACAACTGACATCTGTTTAACTAAGGGGTCTGATATGCCTACAGTGACCTGGCCTAGTAAAACCGTGGATCCTCTCAAGCAAGTATCGGGTGACTGGTGCCCCTTCTTAGCAATCATATATTTCAATCATTCGTATAGATTTTTCTCAGAAATGGATGTTGAGTGAACTTTTTAAAATATGGAAGGGAAGATATAGGCATTTGGAATGAAATGATAGCCAATAAAGAAAGACAGGATTCTTTTATGTCTATCATGAAAGATTAACCAATACGGTCAACATTTAGAAGTAATGGTCACAGCAGTTTGTCAAAATGAACTGTCAATGCATGCTTACATAAATCATTGAACTATAAAACAAAGTACAATTAATTTGACCCCTTGGATTATTCTAACAATGAATATATTTCATTGGTAAGGAACTGTACAAGCTGGAATTAACCCAATTTACCTTGTTTTGCATTTCCAACTGTTCATTTAGCATTAATATTACATGATTTTTGCCTTACTCGTTGGTATCAAATTAGTTTTGAAAGCTTCTAAAAATGATAAATGTAGCTCAAGTGCTGTCCTTACATGTCCATTCTAGTATTTGGCAAAACAGTCTTTTCTATTAAATATAAGCAAATTTCTGAATTTCCCTTGTTAGAGCTGGCTGTATAGCATATAAACTAGAAATATGAGAAGGTGCTTTATAAAGAAGTGCACAGGTACAGAAGGAAGAGGGGTGAGAAAAAAAGCAACATAATGCTAGGATAATAGAAGACAGTGTTTTCAAAATTCACTTTGGGTACGTGTGTTGTAGTACTGGCATGAGAGGAGGTCATACTCTGGGGACCCTTCATTCCAGGGAATGCCACAGAGAACTGATAAAATCACGTGACTCAAAATGTGAGACAAATGGGGCCAGCATAGAAGATTTCAGGATTATTTTGTAAAATTTTCATTTCTAGAAGTTCAACTCTCTAGAACATTCACTGATAAAATCTTGCTACCTAATATTTTAAATATGAATTTATTAACAATTAAAAGAAGTATATTAGTATGCAGATGACATGGATTATTATTTCTTAAAATGTTGTTTAAAATTAATGAAATTCTAAGTAGATTTCTTCATAAAGTACTATCTTGCATAATTCTGTTTCCTCAAGACTATGCTTTAATATATAATACATTATAATAGATACCAAAATATAGTATTGAACATATTTTCACATTATGCACGCTAAGAACAACAGCAAGAATAGTAATAATAGCAAATGTTTATTGATTACTGCTGGCTTGGCAGATACTAAGAGCTCAGATATGTGAGCACATTTAACCTTGACAATGATTTTATGAAGGTAAGCGCTATTTATTATGTTCCTCATTTTATAGATGGGGAAAGTGAGACATTTGTACAACTAATAAATGGTAGGATACAATCCCAGTCAGCCCAGTCTGAACACAAAACTACAGCACTTCTCTCTCTCTCTCTCTCTCTCTCTCTCGCTCTTTCACACACACACATACACACACTCACACTCACACACACATTCTCACACACACCTATACATAGTCTTAAGAAAGCAAAGAGCATTTCAGGACATACTCTTCTTCACATTTTTAGAGATATTTTTTAAAGTACAAATGGTTTAAAGAAATGAAATGACATTTCTCATGGACAAAATCAAGGTAGATTTCAAACGTTCTTAATCC
The DNA here is from genome assembly GCA_004026745.1 of Myrmecophaga tridactyla. NCBI lineage: Eukaryota > Metazoa > Chordata > Mammalia > Pilosa > Myrmecophagidae > Myrmecophaga > Myrmecophaga tridactyla. The sequence goes on from PVIY010018573.1 coordinate 37,664, forward strand.
AATTAGGAATTACAATCTCCTTGCTTCATTTCCATTTTTAAGGGAATGAGAAAGAAACTGCAGGGAAAAAAAAGAGAGGGGCCCAGATTTCATAAGCTAATTTGAGTAAAAACTCTTTACTATTTTTATTGCATTTTTATCCAGATACCACGAGAACTATAAGCCAGAACAAAAATATGAAAGAGATATATTTTGAAGCAGTATTTTTGATATAGTTACATTTTACATCCATCATTTTCCGCAAAATAGTTTTGTACAAAAATAAACTCATTTTTCAAGGTTTTCACTTTTTCCTATGATTTATTTCAATTTATTTATTTTTTATTATTGTCTTACATAGTTGATCATCCTCTCCTCCTTGAAATACATTTTATCGTGGATTCCAATATATTATATTCCACTCTTTTTCCTCTCACCCTGGACACTCCTCAGTTTCTTTGCTGGCCTTTCTTCCTCTGAAGGACATTCTAGGTTTCAGCCCTTAATTTTCCTCCTTTCCTCATTGTATTTTTCTTCTCCTTTCTCACTGCATTTGAAATGTAAAGCAACTGGACTTGTTCAAAGAAACTTGGAACTGATTAAGAGTTTGCGATGTTGGTTTTCTCTTAAGAATAAACAAAAATGCATTTTATTTATTGGTGAATTTTTATTGACCATCACCCCCCCCATCTCAAGTCCAACTTCTTCATGACCACATTTTCAGGACTTGAAGAAATAGCTGGCAAATTCGTGGCACTCTATGAATCTGTATTAAATAAATGAGCAAAATAATAAACTGAGCTCTGTATAAAATGAATATTAAAAATATGTACTGTTACATGTGAATTACCTTTTTATACTGAAGGGTTAAAACTATTTACTCAGAGAGAGATGATGGCAAAATCTGAAGAAAAAAAAAAAAACTGCCATAAGGTAGCATTGTAGGTCAAAGCACATTACCAAATAATCCTATTGCTTTTTCAATAATTGAGAAAGACTCTATAAAGAATTTATTTTTGCTTTTTGAAATTCTATGTAGCATAAGTTGAAAATAGATAATAGAAAAACTATAAAGGACAGGGATTTTTAAAAAGGATAACCCCCTAAGTACCTTTAGGGTGCTGTATATTTCATGATATTCTTTCTTCATTTTCTACCCCAAGTTGCTATTCCTGCCATCTAGACTGGAAGATTTCCAGATCTTAAAATTAAAACCAGTCAAGAATCCATTTTTTCCATTTATTTCCTGATTTGTCTCCTTAAAACACTTTTTTTGTCTGTAGGCTTCTGCTGAAGGCTGCAGAATTTCAAGACATGTGTGAGTCTGAGTTACATGGAAATTACCTCTCTTTATCTATGTAACAAACAACCAAGCCTCTCTTCTCTGAGATTGATAAACTTGCTTTCAAATATGACTCCTTCATATTCTGTAACTAGATCCATTATATAAAAACTAAAAATATGGCCTTTCATATCTATCCTACAAATTGGGAATGTAAAAAAATCTGGTTAAGAGTTTGCAATGTTGGCTTTCTCTTAAGGAAAGATATATGCTAATTTCCTAAAGTAAATATGGATAGATCATATATAACAGAAGTATTGTTCAATACTATATGACCTCTCCAGCTGAAATCTCATTTAATCATGTCATTTGCAAGCAAAATAATTTTCTCTCTCCAAGATTTGTATTTATTTATTTGTACTCTGTGATCATTTATTCATTTATATTTATTTATTTACCAACATATGATTCCTCTATAACATAGATATGAGAGAAGAACAAGAGTAAAACTTTATTTTCATCCAAAAGCCCTAATAGAACACATCAGGTCAAGTTTTCAAGTCTGTAACTTATATCTTTACAGATATTGATGCTCAAAATAAGACATGAGAAATAACTTTCAGTGTAGTTTAAAAACGTATGAGTTGTTCAAATTTCAGCCTTAAGCTATGAGGAATCCTCCTGGGAGTTGTGCCAGATATGAAACCACAGTGTTACAGAGTGTCAAGTGGCATGCCTACAGGGTATCTCCTGCAAAGAAAAAGAAAAAAAGAAAAGGAAAAATAGAATGGAATCCAAGAGAATTAAGCCATGAAAACAAAAGATGAATTACGGGTGGTCCAACGCAGCATAGCCCCAAAACCAGAGAACACGCCTGGCGTGGAGTTACCAGAGAGTTTAACTAGGGTCTTACAAATAGGAGAAGTTTTTCTTCATGGCGGTGGTCCAGGAAATGGAAGTCAGTGATCCATACAAAAGAGGAGGAGAGAAAGGACGACCACAGGAGCAGCTTACGAATGTATAGTTCCACAGGATGTGACAACAGAATTTCAGCAGGGCCTCGGGAGACTTGATTAGGAGAGGGGAGTTTTAATGTCATTCTTTCCCCCCTGAAAGAGTCTGTTGACCTTTAATGTCTGTCCCGGTCACACAGGTGACTGCACAGTCTCATAACGGAGGTGGGGGCAGGGCCCGGGCCCTAGGTCTTCACAATGGAGAGATAAAAATTTATAACAAGTATAGCCAAAACAAGAAAAAATAATTAATAAAAATAATTACATTTGCTAATTCAAGTTTTCTCATCGATGCAATAAATAACACTTCATGATTTACTATATATCAAGCTTGTAGAAGGCAACTTATAAACTTAGTACAAGGATTGTGGGAAGAGAATAGAATACGAAGCTCCGGGAATCAGTCCTTTCACTAAAACAAATATTCAACTGGCAGAAACAGTTTGAATCAACTATTTTGAAACTCCAAGTCTAGTGGAACCCATCAAAAGAACAGAAGAGGAAAGAACTTGATACAATGGGGTAAATACCCACTGTAGCCTCTGTATAGTGGCTACCAGCTCCATTCCCCAAACTCACAGTATGCAACAGAGGAGACAACTGCTCAGGTTCCTGGCACAGCTTGCTGGTGCCTGGGAAGGACCTAAAGAACTAATCCTTTAAACTCCAGTGGTGCGCAGTCTGATCCCAGATGAGTGCTTTCGATCAGCTGCTTCAGATGCCTCAAGGCCGGCTCTCAGGGCAGCCATTTCTTTAAGAAAAAGCAATAGAGGAATCTTGAAGACAGTAACCTTCCTCAAAACTGTGGAAAACAATGACAGGGCTGCATTAACTGGGCAAGTGCTGAATCAAGAAAACACAGCTTTCAAAGCCATAGTAGAAGCTGCTGGTGTACTTGCTGGCCCTCCCCAGCCCCTCCACAATGCAGGGTACAGCCAGTTTGCACTCCTACTGTGGACCCCTGGCCTATTACCAGAGGGAGCAGAGAAACCCCTATGTACATACTGAAGCCTGTAGGTCAGTGAAAATCTATCCAGAGGAAGTCTGAAAAACTGACCTAGGATTATTGTACTGGGTTCACTCACCCAGAATTTGTCCTGAAGGCAGAGAAGCATAATACAGACATTAAGCAATATAAGAAACAATTAAGTCAAAATTCCCCGGGGTGAAGGACTACCTGCATTAAGACACATAAATGAACACCCAGGAGGGGGTGAAAGTGTATTGGAAGGGAATCGGGGGATCTTTCATTTGAACTCCTGTAAACTGTAAGTGGGGGAATTCCTAAGGCCACTAGCAAGCAGAAGCCCAAGAAAGAAGTGGACTCCACACTCCTCCATGTAGGAGCAGATAAGACAGATAGGATCTGTACTTCATATTTGCCTAGTGCTGATCTTGATAGGAAGGCTAAATTCTGAAGGAGAACACCAGCAAAGGAGGGCCAGTTTCCAAAGGCTGTTAAAGATCCATTTTGTTTTGGTATGTTTGTTTTGATTAGCTTTTTGTATCTAAGCAAATATATTTCATATCACTAGCTGGATACAAATTTAAGGAACAGAATCTGAGGGACTAAATCTTAGTGTTAACACTTGAAAATATTAAAATATACAGTGTGCAACAAAACATTACCAAAGAAACAGAGAATGATGGGCCACACGATGGACAAGACATTCCAGAAGCCAACAATGAAGGAGAGCAGACTTTAGGCACACTGGAAAAATAATTTTAAAAACTAATCCTCGATATGCTCAAGGATATAAAGGACAACATGGAAAAATTTCTAAATGATAGGCGGAAAAATAATGAATGAGCAACATGGGAATAGCTATGAGATTCTCAGTCATCACCGAATAAAAAGACTGGAGTTGAAGAACACAATAAAATGTAAATACATACAAAGTAATAATAAATATATGGTTTTGGACACACAATGTTCAAAGATATAATTTGTAACAAGTACAAAGCAGTGAGGGGATGTGGGCAATAGGAACAGTGGATGAGTATGCTGTTGAGGTGAATTTGGTATCAAATCCAATATCATCTTTCAAGATTTGTTTAGTTAAATTTTAACCCATGGTAACCAAAAAAATGTTTGAAAAAATTATTCAGAAAGAAATGAGAAAAGACTCAAAATGGCATATTGCAAACAATCAAATAAAAATGAAAGTAGGCATGAACAGAAGAATTGATGGTCAAAATATTTATAAGACTTACAAAGTGAAAATAGCAAAATGGGAGAAGGAAGTCCTGCATTATTAATAATTACTCTAAATGTAAAATAAATTGTAAAGGAAAAAGTAAAATGTCCCTATTTGCAGCCAACAAGAGCCTATATGCAGAAAACCCTGAGAAATCCACAACACAGCTGCAAGAGCAAGTAAATTAATTCAGCAATATGGTGGGATACAAGATAAACATGCAAACATCAGTAGTGTTTCTACACATTAGAAAAGAACAATCTGAAGAAGAAATAAGGAAGGCGATTCCACTAACAAAGGCAAATAAAAAAATCAACTCTAACTAAGGATGTAAAGTATTTGAACCCTGGGAACTAAAAAACATTGTTAAAAGAAATTAAAGAAGACCCAAATAAATAGAAGGAGATTCTGTGTCTATGCAGTATAAAACTAAGTTTCTTTAAGATATCAATTCCACCCAAAATTAACTACAAATTCAACACAATTCCAGTGAAAATTTCAGCAGCCTTCTCTGCAAAAATGGAAAAGCTTGTCATCAAATTTATGTGGGAGGTGAATGAGTCTCAAATAGAGCCATCTTGAAAGAGAACAATGAATTTGGAAACTCATACTTCCCAATCTTAAGCCTTATTACAAAGCCACAGTAATCAAAACAGCAATACATTGGCATGACAGACATATAGACCAATGGAATAAAATTGAAAGTTCAGAAATCAACCCTCACATTTATGGCCAACTGATTTTGACAAGGGTGCCAAGTCCACTAAATTAGGGAAGAATGGTCTCTTCAGCAAATGGTTCTCAGAAAACTGGTCGTCCATATGCAAAATAATAAAAGTGGACCCCTAACTCATATCACATAAATAAATAAACTCAAAATGGCTCAAAGACATAAATATAAGTGCCAGGTCAATAAAATTCCTAGGAGAAAACATAAGGAAGCATCCTTCAGGATCTTGTATTAGGCCATGGTTCTTAGTCTTTACATCCAAAGCACAAACAACAAAACAACAAATAGATTAAAATTAAAAACAAAATAAAACAAACAAACGAACAAAAAACTGTGCCTCAAAGGACTATATCATGAAAGTAAAGTGATAACTTACATAATGGGAAAAATATTGGGAACCACATATCTGATAAAGTTTCAATATCCAGAATATAAAAAGAAATGTTTCAATTTAACAAAAAGATAAACAACCCAATTAAAAAGTGGGCAAAAGATGTGAATACACATCTCTCCAAAGAAGACATACAAATGGCTGTAAAATACATGCATAGACTCTCAGAATCATTAGCCATGAGGAAAATGCAAATTAGAACCACAAGATACCATTTTATACCCGTCAGAATGGCTACTATTAGAAAGATGGGAAATTAAAAGTATTGGAGGGGATGCAGAGAAACAAGAACACTCATTCATTGCTGTGGAAAACAGTTTGTTGGTTCTTCAGAAAGTGAAGTATAGAATTGTTATATAAACTGGCATTTCCACTTCTAGGCATACACCGCAAAGAATTTAAAGATGGAGCCAAACACATATTTACACACTGATATTCACAGTGGCATTATTCACATTGCCAAAAGTTATAAGTAACCCTATTCACCATCAACCAATAAATGGAAAAACAGAATATGGCATGTTTATATGATGGAATATTCTTCATTTGTAAAAATGGAATAAAGTTCTGATATATGTGACAACATATATGAAATGTGCAGACATCATGTTAAGTGAAATAAGATGGGACAAATAGGACAAAAGGACAAATATTGCATGATATCACTGATTTGAAATAATTTCATTAAGCAAAGTCATAGGGTAAGAAACTAGAATATAGGTTACTAGGGACAGGGATTGCCTAGAGAAGGGGGAATTATGTTTAATTGGCATAGAAGTTCTGTCTGAAATAATGGAAAGTTTTAGTAATTAATGGTGGTAGCATAACATTGTGAACCTAATTAACAGCACTGGATTATAAATTTGAATGTGATTAATTGGGGAAATTTTAGGTTGAATATGTGTTACTAGAATAGAAATTAAAAAGCAAAAACAGGCCTGTACAACACAAACAGTGACCCTTAATGTAAATAATGGACTATAGTTAATAGCACAATTTAAAAACTATTCTTTCATGAATTGTAACAAATTTATGCAAGATTTTAATAATAGGGTGGTATATGGGAATTCTGTATTTTATGCGTTTTTCTTGTAAACTCACAACTTCTCTAATAAAAACAACAGCAACAACAAAAACTGAAAACAAATCATACTGAACTAAGAGCTTCTATGGAATCGTAGCTGTATATCACTACATTTAGAACCAGCATTTTGAGTGCTCTTTTGGCCTCGACAGTTTATCAGTAAATGTATAAATATTGTGCCATCTAAAGAATACTCTGGAAAATAAAATACTAACACTTTACAGATAATAACTTTAATTTTAAGTAAAGGTCATAAGTGGTAGTTTATAGGGTCAAAATATACATCACATTTAATTTTAGAATCTATTTTTATTGCCTAATTCTGAAAACATTTTGTTCACCTTTTTATCCCTATCTGTAAACTGCCTATCATAAAGTTGTCACACAAAAGATGTTCTCTTCTATAATGTATCTCTGTATTAGTTAGGTTAATTAAAAGCCTGCTGTTAGAGATAAAACCCACATCTCACTGGACTAGCACAATTTACATTGGGAAGTAGTTCTCTTTCAAGTGCTAATTCATGATTCAGTCTTTTTCCAATTTTTGGCATTGCCAATATGTGGCTTCCAAGGTCATCCAATTTTTTTTTGGTACCAAATTGTGGAAAGAACCTGGAAGTAGCACTTATCTCCTCTTCTCATATTCAATTGGCTGCAACTCAGCCACATAGTTACACATAGTTACATCTGACCAAAAAGGAGGCTGGGAAATGAGATCTTGTGTGGCCAAGATGAAGACAAAATGCTCAGTGAAGAAATAGCCAGTCTCCTTTTGAATATTGAAAATACATTTTATCCTTCCTCTCACAAGTAGCATATACTCAGCCTGTCCTAAAATGAAGGAAACCTTAAGTCATATCTAATTATTGACCCTGCCGAAGTGGCCACAGGCTTTCTGACTAGCAAAATAAGGTCCTCTCTCAGGAGCTATAACAACCTCTGATTTTATAAAAATTAATAATAGTACAGAAAAAAACCCGCAGAATGATTCGTGGGTGCTCAATTTGATATGAAGTATTCCAGACGTCAACTGGTTGCCAGTGAAGAAAGTATTGAATAGAGTTGACAGGTTTTTCATGTTTAGCCTATGCTCAGATCTTCTGTAAACAACATGGAGGATTTGATCTTTAATCTAAAAGTCAACAGTTTCTGGCCACAATTTAAAAATGCACAAATATAATTCATTGAAATAATTTTTCTAAATGCCATCATTTTTTGAACTTCAGCTTAAAAAAATACAGAGGAGATAAAAATGGCAAACAGAGTCTCTTCCTGGTTTTCTACTTTGTTTTACAGAACACATAAATCTTGTTGAGAAATATATGTTCCTTAGGCAGAAAAAAAATGTATATTGTTTTTACACTTAACATTTTCCCCAAGCATATAAGTTCCTTTTCTTTGTTCCTTGGAAACATTATGACAGGGAAAATGTTGACAGTAAAAGAAAGTCAGTAAGAAATACAGGAAAGGTTCAATAAAATACATCAGTTTTTAAAAATGTAATCTCAGCAGAGTGGGAAAACAAAAACAAAAACAATTCTTAAATATATTCAGATTAATTTATTTTCCTTCCTTCTTCATCTTGCCTTATCTTGTGTGCCTCTCAGAAAAGTTCATGTTTTTAAAACAGCATAATTTTCTATATTTTCTTGAAATGCTGAGAGATTTTATTAAGAATCATTTCACGATTTTTAAAAATTTCTCTGTAGAACTTACAGGAATTTAAATAAAGGCATTATTATTTTCAAATAGATTCAGTACTCACTGAAATGTGATGCAAACCTGCCAAATGATACCTCTATCTATTCCTTTCATAATTTACATAAAATACTATTGTTTCGACGTATGCTTTCTCTCTCTATTGTAATATTTGGAGGATAAGAAACAATAAGACGAAGTTAAGCTTCTATTAAACATTCAACTGTGAGACTTATTTCTACAGGAATTTTTATTTTCCTAAATTACAATTATTAACTTTTTCCTGCTAAATTCTAAAGACTGTTCATGACCTACTTGGGGCCTCCGAGATGCGCAATTACAAAGAAGTAGTTTGTTTTACTTTAAGCTTCAAAATAAGATCAATCAACTTCTACCTTATTGAAGTGCCATTGAAGTTTTGAGTGGCATGAAGCATAATTCAGATTCTTTCGACTTGTGCTGTCTTTGGCTAATGATATCTGATCAAAGATTCACCTGACCAACGGGTGTGGGGAATCACAGAAAAAATGTTTTAATAAGGTAATGCCTATCTCTGAGATTTAAACTTCTTGCCTTGAAATTAATGGATTTCTAAAACTTTGGGGTGTTGGTGTGAAAGGGTCACATACTTACTCTTCACTTCACTTGGTTCATGTTATGCGCTACACTGTATCTGGGGGTGCTACACTGTATCTGGGGGTGAGATGCAAGAGAGTTACTGAGAATCATTCCACTGAGGAGCCACACAACAGGGAAAAAGGGATAGGAATATCAATGACTGAAACAAATTGTTATGGGTTCTATGGCAAAAAAAAAAAGCAAAGATTCCCAACAAAGAGAGATACCTAGGCTTCTAGCATTCATATCTCTCCCCATTCTTCTCTGGACATTTTCATTTTATCATCTGTAGATATAACAATGTCACTATTTTCATATATATAAAAACAAAACAGAGACACAAAAACTTACAAATGGAAGATGGCGGCTTAGCAAGGTGCGCGTTTTAGTTCGTCCTCCAGAACAACTACTAGATAACCAGAAACAATACAGAACAGCTCCCGGAACCACGATAGTGACCGAACACACAACGCGCCCAGAACGGAAGCAGCTTAGACCGACGGCAACTGGCCGGATCTGTGAGTTCCCCAAAGCCGCGGCGGCCGGCGCCCCTCCCCCATAGGCGGCTCCGCGGAGAGAAAGGAAACAGTAGCAGGGACTGAATCCAACCAAGTGCCAATTGCGGCATTAATAAACAAATTCTGATTACGAAAAATAGCCCCCAGCTCACGCGAAACCGGGCAA